>APFE030203836.1:89695-173853 GCA_000404065.3 Pinus taeda
TTCTTTGCATGTCCCCAACGAGGTCAGGATATAAGGAGTTAGGGCTTGAACTGGTCGAACCTTCGCAAGACCAGCCTCACAAATCCCGACGGCCTCCCATGGTGGATGAAAAGAAAGACAAGGGGGCAGGATATCCTATCAAATTCTTGCTCGAAGAAGCCCTCGAGTGGCGAAGGAACGTGATGATGGATAGCTTTGCGCAGATCCTTCAGCGGCTACCTAGAGGCAACACATCGGCTTCCAACAGCTACTCTAGAAATGCCACACAATTAAGGTACAAGTTAATTTTGAAATCCCCATCTTCAAGGGTCAAATAGATGTAGATGTTGTAGATAAATGATTAAATCTGCTATATTGGTATTTTTCTGTTCATGAATTTTTGAGTGGGGAAAAGATTGTTTTCGCTCTTCTCAAAGTAGCCCCCCATGTCAAGGACTGGTGAGAAACCTACTGCGAGTAGAAGAATGAAAGTACATGCTCACTATTTTCAGCCGCACCCAATTGGGATTCATTCTAGGATGCCATCAAGGAGCAGTACTACGCTGTCAAAAGCTATGAGGACAAATACATCAAACGGACCACACTGCAGCAGGGAACGGACCAAGATGTGTCAGAGTTCTCAAACATTTTTCGTACCCTTCATGCACAGTTGGGTATCAAGGACTCTGAGCCACATTTGTTACTCAAATAATGTGGCTACCTACATAGATACATCCAGGAAGAGATGGAGTTCCTGAACATATCCTCGCTCAGCACGACGTACCGATACGGTGTCAAAATTGAGCAAAAGTTCAAACAGAAGAAGCGAGACTTTGGATCTGCAAATCCGAAGCCCAAAGGACAAAGCTAGGGGGGGTGACGCAAGACAACCCGTCGAAGCTACAAGAAAAGAACAACATCGTGAAGCCAAAGAAGGACACAAGAAAGTGGTGTGAGTTCCACAAGAGTCCCACTCATAACAAAAGTGGGTGTCGGACCAAGCAGTAGTTGGTGGCTGAGTTGAAGGCTTTCGAATCAGATGCATGTTTCGAACTTGAGCCAGAACCCGACAAGGGGAATGGCAAAGGGAAGCAAATATTTGATGAGGAGCCCAGTGCCACTTTTGCCACCGCCAAGATCTAGAAGAATGAACCCGAAGATCCAGAGGAGGGGGAGCGTCTTTTCCACTCAAAGATGTGGGTGATGGGATCACCCCTGCAATTCATTGTTGACTGTGGCAACCAAAAGAACCTCATTTCAGCAGAGGTCATGAAGAGGTTAGGCCTACCAACTACACCACACCCACAACCGTACAACATCAGGTGGCTTCATGAAGGACGAGATCTCAAAGTCCACCAGCAGTGCCACCTTCCCTACAGCATCAAGCGCTTGATAGACGAGGTATTATGTGATGTTACACCTCTGGATGTTTGTGATGTACTATTAGGCCAGCCATACTTGTGGAGGCGACATGTTGTGTATGAGTCAAGGCCTCGTGCTGTCAATATTTCTTTGGGTGATTCATTATACAGGATACCGAAGGTAGCCCCACCTACCTCCACCTTTTTTATCACTACTAAGAAAGGCAACAAGCTGTTCTCTGAGACCAGTAAATTAATCTGTCTGGTTTGCTCGCAAAGTAAGGGGAAGATTGTCACCACATCCATGACCCCCGCAAAGGGTTCCTCCATGCAGCAGTAGCAACAAATGGATACGGCCATGAAAGAACACAGGAACAACTTCTCTTCACCAACAGGGTTACCACACAAGCTTCAGGTGGGCAATAAAGTCTAGTTACATCTGCAGAAAGAACGCCTTACAAGAGCCCATCAGAAGCTCCGACCACACTGACATGGTCCTTACACCATTACCAAGGATGTGGGAAATAATGCTTTGGAGCATAACGTTCCTCCTTTCCTTCACTTGCACTGAGTGTTCAATGTGGACCATCGCCGACCATGCTTCCCACCATTAGTGGACACATCAGAAATTGCAGAATAGCTCACCAGAGACCCAACTCAGCAGAAGCTTCCTCATCTCAAGGAGAAACTCAACACAATGGGGACCATTGCTTCCTAAGGGGGGAGGAATGATCCAGGTGGATGTTGGTGGCCACCCACCTATCCCATTTGGACCCCCACAACTGTCTCTTTTAGTTTTTCAGTTCTTGTAATTGTAGCACAATTTACTATTTTTAGAAGTTTTTTGGGTCCTGAACTTCCAGAGTTGTTTTGGGTATCAAGGACTCTGAGCTGCATTTGGTACTCAAATACCATGTTTGTGATGTACTATTAGGCCATCCATTCTTGTGGAGGCGACATGTTGTGTATGAATCAAGGCGTCGTGCTGTCATTATTTCTTTGGGTGATTCATTATACAGGATACCGGAGGTAGCCCCACCTACTGCCACCTCTTTGATCATTGCTAAGAAAGGCAGCAAGCTCATCTCCCAGACTAGGAAATTCATCTGTCTGGTTTGCTCCCAAAGTAAGGGGAAGATCGTCACCACATCCATGACCCCCGCGAAGGGTTCCTCCATGCAGTAGCAACACCAGAGAGATACGGTCATGAAAGAACACAGGAACAACTTCTCCTCACCTACAAGGGAACCACACACGCTTCAGGCGAGCAATAAAGTTTGGTTACATCTGCAAAAAGAATGCCTTACAAGAGCCCATCAAAAGCTCCGACCACACCGACATGGTCCTTACACCATTACCAAGGTTGTGGGAAATAATGCTTTGGAGCACAACATTCCTCCATTCCTTCACTTGCACCGAGTGTTCAATGTGGACAGTGGGCAACCATGCTTCCCACCATTAATGGACACATCAAAGATTGCAGAACAGCTCAACAGAGACCCAACTCAGCATAAGCTTCCTCATCTCAAGGAGAAACTCAATGCAATGGGGACCATTGCTTCCAAAGTGGGGAGGAATGATCCACGTGGATGTTGGTGGCCACCCACCTATCCCATTTGGACCCCCACAACTATCTCTTTCAGCTTTTCAGTTTCCGTAATTGTAGCACAATTTACTACTTTTAGCAATTTTTCAGGTCGTGAACTTCCGGAGTTGTTTTGAGGACCTAAACGATGTTTTTTTGGGAAAACTGGGAGAAATATAATTCCGTGGACCAATGTTTCTCTTGCAAAAGTTGTAGTTCTCAGATAGATCTTTCTAACAAGATACTGTGCATGTCAAACGGAGATCATATGCCAAAATTACGACCCCAGGAAGTTGATGTACCAATTTACCCAAACGGGACTCACTGTTTGGCGTTTCATCTTCTGAGGTTAGGTTTTGGAATGTTAAGGATTTTCCGTTGTTTCTCAAAAATAAATATGCCTTCGAGCCTCATTGTAACATAGTTAAGAGGCATGTAGCCACCACATCTCTTCTTAGCGATAAGCTACCATCACCCTAGCAGGCTTATTTCCATTTCCGTTTGTAAGCATATTTCAGTATTTTACATTAATGAAGTGAAGTATTATTTCCACTGCATCTTTGTGTATATAGTTATCTCTGTATTTTGTTACGTTCCTATTTAAATCTGGATCAGTGGTATCAAAGCGGTCTTCTTTTTCTCTGTTTTTCTTTGCATGTCCCCAACGAGGTCGAGATATAAGGAGTTAGGGCTTGAACTGGTCGAACCTTTACAAGACCAGCCTCGCAAATCCCAATGACCTCCCATGGCGGATGAAAATAAAGACGAGGGGATAGGAGATCCTATCAAAATCTTGCTTGAAGAAGCCCTCAAGTGGCAAAGGAACGTGATGATGGATAGCTTTGCGCAGATCCTTCAGTGGCTACCTAGAGGCGACGCATCAGCTTCCAACAGCTACTCTGGAAATGCCACAAGATTTAAGGTACAAGTTAATTTTGAAATCCCCATCTTCAAGGGTCAAATAGATGCAGGTGTTGTAGATAAATGGTTAAATCTACTATATGGGTATTTTTCTATTCATGAATTTTCGAGTCGGGAAAATATTGTTTTCGCTCTTCTCGAAGCAGCCCCCCGCATCAAGGACTGGCGGGAAACCTACTGCGAGCAAAAGAATGAAAGTACAGGCTCACTATTTTCAGCCGCACCCACTTGGGATTCATTCTGGGATGCCATCAAGGAGCAGTACTACACTGTCAAAAGCTATGAGGAAAAATACATCAAATGGACCACATTGCGGTAGGGAAGGGACCAAGATGTGTCGGAGTTCACAAACATTCTTCATACCCCTCACACACAGTTGGGTATCAAGGAATTTAAGCTTCATTTGGTACTCAAATATTGTGGCTGCCGACACAGATACATCCAGGAAGAGATGGAGTTCCTAAACATCTCCTCACTCAGCACACGTACCGATACGCTTTCAAAATCGAGCAAAAGTTCAAAAAGAAGAAGCGAGACTTTGGATCTGCAAATCCGAAGCCCAAAGGACAAAGCCAAGGGGGGTAACCCAAGACAACCCGTCGAAGCAGCAAGAAAAGAACAACACCACAAAGCCGAAGAAGGACACAGGAAAGTGGTGTGAGTTCCACAAGAGTCCCACTCATAACACAAGTGAGTGTCGGACCAAGCAGTCATTGGTGGCTGAGTTGAAGGCTTCCGAATAAGATACATGTTCCGACCCTGAGAGCCAGAACCCGACAAGGGGAATGGCAAAGGGAAGCAGATCATTGATGCGGATCCCAGCGCCACTGTTGCCACTGCCAAGATCCAGAAGAATGAGCCCGAAGAGCCAGAGGAGGGGGAATGTCTTTTCCATTCACAGATGTGGGTGAAGGGTTCGCTGCTGCAATTCATTATCGACAGTGGCAGCCAAAAGAACCTCGTTTCAGCAGAGGTCGTGAAGCGGTTGGGCCTACCAACTACACCACACCTGCAACCATATAGTATTAGGTGGCTTCATGAAGGACGAGATCTCAAAGTTCGCCAGCAGTGTCGCCTTCTCTACAGCATCAAGCCTTTCACAGATGAGGTATTGTGTGATGTTACACCTATGGATGTTTGTGATGTACTATTAGGCTAGCCATACTTGTGGAGGCGACATGTTGTGTATGAGTCAAGGCCTCGGGTTGTCATTATTTCTTTGAATAATTCATTATACAGGATACCGGAGGTAGCCCCACCTACCGCCACATCCTTGATCACTGCTAAGAAAGGCAGCAAGCTCATCTCCCAGACCAGGAAATTCATCTGTCTGGTTCACTCCCAAAGTAAGGGAAATATTTTCACCACATCCATGACCACCACAAAGGGTTCCTCCACACAGCAGCAATAGCAAAGGGATAAAGTCATGACAGAACACAGGAACAACTTCTCCTCACCCATAGGGGTACCACACAAGTTTCAGGTGGGCAACAAAGTATGGTTGCATCGACAGAAAGAACACCTTACGAGAACCCATCAGAAGCTCAGACCACTCCAAAAAGGTCCTTACAGTAGTACCAAGGCTATGGGGAATAATTCTTTGGAGCACATCATTCCTCCATTCCTTTGCCTGCACCAAGTGTTCAATGTGGACCATCGTCGACCATGCTTCCCACCATTACTGGACACACCAGAGATTGCAGGACAAGTTCAGCAGATGGAGGAACTCAACGCAATGGGGACCATTGCTTCCTAAGGGGGGAGGAATGATCCAGGTGGATGTTGGTGGCCACCCCACCTATCCCATTTGGACCCCCGCAACTGTCTCTTTTATTTTTTTAGTTTCCGTAATTGTAGCACAATTTACTATTTTTAGCAGTTTTTCAAGTCCTGAACTTCTGGAGTCGTTTTGAGGCCCTAAACGATGTTTTTTGGGAAATATGGGGGCTACATGGGTCCATGGACCGATGTTGCCCTTCCCAAAGTGGCAGTTCTCAGATAGATCTTTCTAACGAGCTATCATACATGTCAAACGGAGATCGTATGCCAAAGTTACGACCCCGAGAAGTTGATGTACCAATTTACCCAAAACGGGGCCCACAATTTGGCGTTTCATCTTCTAGGGTTAGGTTTTTGAATGTGAAGGGTTTTCCATTGTTTCTCAACAACAAATAGGCCTTAGAGCTTCAGTGTAACACAGTTGGGAACAATTCAGAGGCATGTAGCCGCCACATCTCTTCTCAGAGATAAGCTACCATTGCCCTAGCTGGTTTATTTCCATTTCTGGTTGTAAGCATATTTTGGTATTTTCCATTAATGAAATGAAGCATTATTTCCGCTGCATCTTTGTGTATATGGTTATCTCTATATTTTGTTAAGTTCCTCTTCAAATCTGGATCAACAAGGGTATAAGGCTAGACTTGTGGTGAAGGGGTTTGAGAAAAAGAAAGGTATGGACTTTGATGAAATATTTTCTCCTGTTGTTACAGTGCCTTCAATCAAAACTATTTTATGTCTAGTGGTAGCGAAAGATTTACATCTTGAACATATATATGTAAAGACAACCTTTCTCCATAGGGATTTGGAGGAAGATATCTATATGCAATAGCGAGAAGGGTATGAGGTTAAAAGAAAGGATAAATTAGTGTGCAAGTTGAAGAAGAGCTTGTATGGCTTAAAACAAGCTCCAAGGCGGTGGTTTCTAAAATTTGATAAGTTTATGTATGAACAATGTTATACTATATGTCACTATGACAACGACATTTATCTTAAAAAACAAAATGATGGAAGATATATTATATTTCTATTGTATGCATATGTCATGCTTGTTGTAGGGTCTAACATGTAGGAAATAAATGTGCTCAAAGGAAAATTGGCTAATTCATTTGCAATGAAGGATTTGGGTGTTACATAGCAAATCCTTGGTATGAGAATAACTAGAGACAAGAAAATTCACAAATTAACATTGTCTCAAAGCGAGTACATAGAAAAGGTCCAAAGATCCAGGAAGAGATGGATGATATGCCTAAAGTTCCATACGCATTATTAGTTGGAAGCTTAAAGGCATACTCTAGTCTCAGCTCATTGAAGGTCATCTTCCAAACTCTAAAGAGATCCTGCTACACTGAACTGCAAATTCAATCCTCCCAAGAAGCAACTTCAAAATTCTCATTCTAATGTGAATATTTCTTTGATACCATGTAGAAATTATTGTGTATAATTGAAACATCTCATTAAATTTTAATCTTAATCACAAGACACAATCCTACTCTACTTCTCTACGGAATTCAATTCATAATTTAGAACATCAATCATAAACATGCAATGATCAATAACACACATGCATACAATATTTTTCCAAGGGAAATTAACTACTAAAATCCCCTTATGCCTTCTTGCATTAATACAATGAATATATATTTATTACAATTTCTAGCTCAATCTAAGCTTAATTTGCAAGTGAACAACCTATCTCTCTACTCACTCAAAAGATATGAACCAGACTTAGTCAATTTATGCCTCTGCTTGAGCCCATATTTCCTTATGAAAATCCTGAGGAATTAGGCTCCTATTATTTAGTATTTTCCTCCAAAATGCTTGCACAATTCCCAACGTTGATCATATGACTGCATACAACACCTATACACTCAAGACTAGTCTACAACTAATGTTACACGGTCTTGGACTCTTCACCATAGTTGGGGAACTATAATCCTCTATACGCACTAGCTGTTTTAGGCTAATTGGTCAGTTAATTGGTTGATCACTGAGCTAGATTGTTGTCCCATTGTACAACTAATGTTCCATTAGTTCCTCCAATAGTTATAATTAGTTTAACTAAAAACAACTTGAAATAATTGGCCTTGATTGTTACAAATCAACAATCACACATGCTTAACTGAACTCCAAGCCTTGTAACTCAAATTTATTGAGCTAACTAAGTGAAAATAGTTATGTAACACAAGTTAACTGCATCCAAGTTGTCTATTGATGTGGAAATTCAAATTTTCACAATTTGACCAAGGCAAAGTCAAATTGAGAATTTCTTGCTTCATTTTTCAACACCCTCCACGTGGCTCAAATATTGGGGCCTGCGTTGATGGATCCACATGTTAATGCATCTATAATTAGCATTCCACTCATGCATCCACATAAATAAGACATTGATAACACTTTCAATCTAGGGTTGTTTACATAATTGCATAGACAAATTATAATTAATCTATGAATTAATTGACACACACGTAACTTAAAAAAAGAAAATGTTGAAATCTTAGGTATAATTTTTTTACTTGAGCTATTGGTCAATGTGGATATACATAGTGACTCTCCTCCACATGAGTGTTATGAGGTGGAGGTGGAGGGGAATCCATGGAAACATACACTAGTGGAGATTTCTCTAGTTGATCAACTACCCCCACATATGACCTCAAAAGATCATCCATGTAGTTGGGTTGTGTCTGTTAGAAAATTATATATTACAGAGCAATGGAACACATAGAATATTGCAAAAATATAAACACAGAAAACACATAAAACAAGAGAGACATAGATATACGTGGTTCACCTAATTTGGGCTACGTCCACAGGAAACAGCTAGTCCTTCCTTTTATATTATCCAACAAACTGAAGAGGTACCACCTACAACAAATCCGATGTAAATCCCTCTTCGCTCTCACAAAATCTCCTCTCCCTTTCTCACTCAAAATACAGATCTACATAGATGCAATAAAATTCCCTCATATATACCGAGGGGTTGCCTTCTAGGGAAAAAAACCCTAAATTAAACATAACTTCTACCATCAAATCTCCACCTAATGAATGGCCCAGATTGACTACAAAATTACAAAATTTTACAAGGCAATTTAACATCTATTTTTAGCTTCGAGGGCATTGCCCTTGATCCCTCACCAAGAAGGGGCTCCTAAATATTATTTTCACCCCCCCAGACCCCCCTTGCACGAAAAATATTATGGGTGGTGTTACTGCCACATTACGAACTAGGGTCTAGTGTGGTGATACCTCTGAATAAAGAAGATAATTAGGCTCCACACCCAACAATCTCCCACTTAGAGACTGATTATAGCAACTCCATCGCTACTTCTTTTGTTGGACAATGAATCTAGCTTGGACCTCGCTATTTCTCATCTTCATCATCATACTTGAATACCAATTGAAACTAAGAAGAATCCCATTTTCTCCTTGGTTACAATTTTTGTTAACATATATGCAGGATTCTAGCTAGTGTGTATCTTTTCTAACTTCAACTGTCCATCTTCCAATTCTGATCATATGAAATGGTACTTGAGTTGTATATGTTTAGTCTTGGAATGAAATGAAGAGTTCTTTGCAAGATGTATGGCACTTTGGCTGTCACTGTATAACCTGCCCAAATCCTCCTTCTTACCCAATTCATCCAGAAACCTTTATAACCAAATCATTTCTTTACTAGCCTCTGTAGCAAAAACATACTCTACTTCCGTCATTGATAGTGCAAAAACACTTTACAGTTTTGAAACCCAACTAACAGTTGTTCCACCTATAGTAAACACATAACCTGTGGTGATCCTCCTACTATCTTTATCACCCGCCATATCCGCATCAACATATCCCTATAGAGCAATGTTTGAACCACCAAAGCATAATGCTTGATTTGTGGTACCTCTCAAATCCCTGAAAATCCACTTCATCGTCATCCAATGTTCTTTTCCTGGATTGTTCATGTACCTACTTACAACTCCCATTGCATGTGCAATATCAAACGTTGTGCAGACCATTGCATACATTAATCTTCCAATTGCTGATGCATATGGAAATTTAGACATATAAGCCATTTCTTCCTTAGTCTTGGGACACACCTCCTTACTTAGTTTGAAATGGCTAGCCAAAGGCATACTAACTGGTTTTGCATTTTGCATTTTAAATATTTTCAACACCTTTTCTATGTACTCACTCTGAGACAATGTTAATTTTTTATTCTTCCTATCTCTAGTTATTCTCATACGAAGAATTTGTTTTGCAGTACCCAAATCCTTCATTGCAAATGAGTTTGAAAATTTTCTTTTGAGCACTTCTATTTCCTTCATGTTAGAACCTACAACAAGCATGTCATCTACATACAATAACAATATAGCATAGCTTCCATCATTTTTCCTTTTGAGATAAACAAGATGATCAGAGTGACATCTAGTATAACCTTGTTCAGACATAAACCTATCAAATTTTAGATACCACTGCCTTGGAGCCTGTTTAAGCCATACAATCTCTTCTTCAACCTGCACACTAGTTTCTCCTTCCCTTTTAACTCATATCCTTGTGGTTGCTGCATATATATCTCTTCCTCCAAATCCCCATGGAGAAAGGTTGTCTTTACATCTAACTGCTCAAGATACAAATCTTCAGCTGCTACTAGACTTAAAATAGTTTTGATTGAAGTCATTTTAACAACAAGAAAAAATATCTCATCAAAATCTATCCCCCTTTTCTGTGCAAACCCCTTCACCACAAGTCTAGCTTTATACCTTTTTCTACCTCCATCTTCTTCCTTCAACCTATAAACCCATTTATTCTATAATGTTGTTTTACTTGTAGGAAACCTGACTAAGTCCCAAGTTTGGTATGCGCTAAGGACTCCATATCTCCTTTCATGGCTTACTCCCACTTCTTCTTGGTTTCTACTTGCACTGCTTCTTCATAACATTCCAGTTCACCATAATCAGGCAATAATACATAATATAATGAAGGAGAGTATCGTTCAGGGGGTCTACTTATCCTGGTAGATCTCCTAACACCACTTTTAGGTGTTTGAGGTGCTTGTTGTTGTTGTTGTTCTGGTTGTTGATCATTATGATTTTTAGGCACTTTCACTTTTTTTGTGATGTCATCAAGAACTATGTATTCTCTGTTTTCCTTTCATGTTTCTTTTCTTGCATCTAATTCTTATACAAAACCTTTTCATTCAATATGACATCTCTGCTTCTAATGATTTTTTGTTTTTCGTAATCATAAAAGCGATAACAAAAATCATTAACATCATATCCAATAAAGGTACATTTCTTTGATTTTTCCTCAAGCTTTGTTCTATTTTATTTATTAATGTGGACAAAGGCTTCACAACCAAAAGTTTTTAAAAATGAGTAGTTTACCTTTTTATCTATCCATGCCTCCTCTAGAATACCACCATCCAAGGAACTCGAAGTCCCTCTATTTATTAGATAAACATCAGTATCTACAACATCTTCCCAAAATTGTAAAGGCAATCTAGCATGCAATCTCATGCACCTTACATGCTCCATGATTTTCCTGTTCATCCTTTTCGACACACCATTTTCTTTTCATGTTCTTGGAATTGTCTTCTCTTTATAAATTCCATTATCTGAACAATACCTATAAAACTCTTTGCTACAATATTCACCTCCATTGTTTGATCTGAGACACTTCAACCTTTTTCTTGTCTCATTTCTACCAAAGATTTCCATTTCTTGAAAGTATCAAAAACATCAGATTTATTTAGAATATAATAAATCTAGGTTTTTTTTGGTTGCATCATCAATAAAAGAACGTGATAATGAGAGCCACTGAGAGATGATACCTGAGAAGGTCCCCATACATCTGTATGCACAAGCTCTAATTTTTCACTCTTCATTTCTTTCCCAACTCTGAGGAATCTCACTCTCTTCTATGTTCCATAAACATAATTCTCCCAGAATTTTTAATCAACATGCTTCAAAACTGGCAACAAATTTCTTGAGTGAAGAATCTGCATCCCCTTCTCACTCATGTGCTTGAGCCTATGATGCCACATAGTCGTATCTTCTACTATAGGGGTTAAAGAATTAACAGAATTAGAAATACCATTGCATAAATACAATGTACCAACCTTTTCTCCTTTTTCTATTACCAGGGCTCATTTAGTGACCTTCCAAGTTTTATATGTAAAAGTAGTTACACAACCTTCACCTCCCAACTGCGCTATTGAAATCAAATTTTTCTTTAGATCTGGAACATGCCTTACCTCCTTCAATAGCCATTGATTTCTATTCTGTTTTTTTTATGAAAATTGTACCCATTCCAATGATTTTATAGGCTTAATAATCACCTAATCGAACTTGTCCAAAATATTCTTGAACATAATCATGAAAATGTTTCCTATTAGGTATGGCATGGAATAAGGATCATGAATCTACCACCTAGGCATCAATAATATTTTCTAATGAAATAATCAAATCATCTTGCAACACATTACCTCTCACATTTGCTTCATGATTGTTTTCTTGCTGTGTGTCTCTTTCTTTTCCTTTCTGAGATTTGTATTCTTTCTTCAGGTGTCCTTTCTTCCCGCATTTCGAGCACACTATCCTCGATCTGGACTTGGATCTGCCTTTCCTTGACTTTTTGCGATATCTTGGGCTCTTTTCTCTTTCCACTTTTCTTCCCCTAGTCTCTGTAGTCAAAGCATTACCTGATGTCTCATCGGAGCTTTTCCATCGCCTTTCCTCACTAACGATTACTCCGACAACATCATCAAACTTTAAAGTACTAGATTGAGAGACAGAGTTACTAATTGCCATAACTAAACCATTCCAACTTTCTCGCAATGATCACAGAAATAACAGAGCCCTAACTTCATGATCAAAATTTACCCCTATATAACTTAACTAATTGGTAATTGTATTAAATTCATTTAAATGATTAGCAACAGTTCCACCTTCTGAAATTTTCGTATTAACTAAACACTTCATAAGAAATACCTTATTTGAGGCCGAGGGATTTTCATATAGTTTTTCTAATGCTGACATTAAACCCTCTGTTGTCATTTTCTTTGAAATATTAAAGGCTACTTACATCGCTAGGCATAACCATATTGTTCCAAGTGTCTTTCTGTCGAGAATATCCCATTCTGTGTCTGTCATACTCATCAGCTTCTTTGTCTTTCCACTCAATGGTAGGTATAGAGATTTATGATACACATAATCTTCCATCTACATCTTCCATAGCTGGTAATCTTGGCTATTAAATTTTTTGACCCTAAACCTACCATCTTCCACCATTTCTCCCACTCGAACCAAGAACCCTTCTCTCCGGCGAGTTTTTCAACCAAATAGACCTTTGGCTCTAATACCAGTTGTTAGAAAATTATATATTACAGAGCAATGGAACACATAAAATATTGCAGAAATATAAACAAAGAAAACACATAAAACAAGAGAGACACAGTATATGTGGATCACCCAATTTGGGCTACGTCCACAGGAAACAATCATTCCTTCCTTTGATATTATCCAACAAATTGAAGAGATACAACCTACAACAAATCCGTTTTAATTCCTTGTTCGGTCTCACACAATCTCCTCTCTCTTTCTCACATAGACACAATAAAATTCCTTCATATATAGCGAGGGGTTGCCTTCCAGGTCAAAAAACCGTTAATTAAACATATTTTCTACCGTCAAATCTCTGCCTAATGAATGGCCCTGATTGACTATGAAATTACAACATTTTACAAGGCAAATTTACATATATTTTTAGCTTTGAGGGCACAAATATGACGGGTGGTGTTTCCATCACATTATGAACTGGGGTCCAATGTGGCAATACCTCTGAATAAAGAAGATAATTAGGCTCCACACCCAATAGTGTCTACATGTTATCATGAAATTATTAATAAAAATGCAATCTAATAAGAACATATTAATATAAATAATGTATAGTTTAACAATAATAGTCAAAATTTTTGCAAATATGTACTTGGCCAGTGTCACGTCAGCCATGCACCCTCTAAGTATCAAAATGGCATCATGACAATATGTGCATATGAAAAAAAAAATTCAACTAGTAGAATTTCAAGATATGAATCATCATATAATGGAACTCACAGTTCATGAGGAAATAATGGTGGTATGCTCATCTCTCCATGCAATGTGACCTGTGCACTAGCCAATGTTGTTTATATGTTATATGCAATGGTATGACTGGTCTAAGCACCATGTTGTAGTGGCTCCTCTAGCTCTGTTGACAGTACCACACACCAAGATGGTAGTGGAAATATTCTCAGAGGTGGTGGTATATGCCCAAGGCCCTTATGAACCCCAACATGATCATAGCTACATCGCAAGTCGGCGCCATAAAATATAGATCTAGTGCTGATGTAATCTGGCCTCATCTGTAGCACGAACTCCACATATATATACTTTCAAAGTAAATGGGGACCTAGTCATGGTGGGGGAACTGGCCCTAGTCTCTAATGAATCGATCATAAATAAAAGGGGCCACATCAACATTCTTAAATATTTGAGTGTAATCAGACCATCATGTCTAGCACGATGCTCCAGAGGGATGTCAAACAACTCCCCACAAATATTATTGTCCTTAGTGGAATTTTTTTACTACCTCCCAAGTATCTGGGCCTCTAACCTCCAACATGCTAATCCTATGTATGAAAATTTTGTGGTGTCAGTATGGGCCCTCCCTATGGTATGTCATGATCAACCTATTAATTCTCTCTAACATCAAAGTAAAACTATGCCTAGTAGGAGAGGTAATAGGGATTTTACCCATCTCACGTGTGATCGATGTATGACGAGACCTAACATCCTCCAATGTGATAGTGGTTGTAGCATCGTTTCACAAAGGGATTGGTGATGTACTGTGATCCTTAGCTTCACCCTACTGAGGGTTTACAAATCATAAACATAATTTAGCATATATAACAAACAAAGCATAATAATATACACATTAAATTAAAACACATCAGTTGAATATGATTTGAAAATTAAAAACAATTTCAAGACATAAACACATAAAGTTTAAAGAGGATTTAAAAATACAGTAAGTGTACCTACGCAAAGTCAAGATGTTCTACTATTTGTAACATGATCATCAATAGATATAGAAACACTACCTATAACACTTTGATTGGCATCAGAGCTAGGATACAAGAGTGGAATCCATACTCTAGTTGGGCTACATGATCTATCATGAGCCCAACCATGTCTAGCAGATCCCTCCACACTCTGACAACCTATGGTCGGGGGGCGTATGGGAGATGGCTCTGCATATTACATTTAATACATATAAACTAATCTAAGAAAAAAATAAAGAATGTTGTCAAGAAAACCATTTCTAAACTCAAGTAGAATAATATAGCATGAAGTCCTAAACTTTAGAGTCCCTTTTTTGATAATTTATGAACCAAAGTATCAAGATCCATGTAAACAAAATCAAAATAAGCGATCAAATCTAACTTCATGCTTTTTCCCATTTCTAAATAATGCATTTTATTCATAGAGCACAAATATGTAAATATATGAAAAAATTTGAAATAAACTTATTCTTGAAACTAATAAAATTTCATGCCAACCAAAGAATCCATAAGACTACAAGTTCTTATAAAGTTTTACTTTAACACATAACATATACTTGGTGCAAGCACATGAAATAATGTTATAGTTATTTTATATTTATATTATGTTGTAGTTATGCTACGTGTTGTGCTATGTTATGTTCTAGTTATAGTGTTATGTTATAAATTTATAGTTATATATAGTCATGTTACATAGTTATATATATGTGTGTGTGTGTGTGTGTGTGTGTGTTATGTTAACTATTTATAGAACTATAGTTATGCTATATACTAGCCTAGATCCATCTTAACCTTGGATCTATCAAGGGTCAAGACGGATCAAGTTTCTTTTAGGATCAAATATCTTGAGATACAAACCTCTTCTAAAGTGAAAAGAAATTTGATCCCTCTTGACACTTGATAGATTCAAGGTTAAGATGGATCTAGGTTGGTTTTTATATACACACATACCATATTTAGGTTGGATTCAACTCTCTCTCTCTCTCTCTCTCTCTCATGCACTACTCTCTCCTTCTCTCTCTCAACTCCTGTCTCTCTTCCTTTCTTTCTCGCTTCCCTCTGTCTCTCCCTCCATCTCTCTCTCTAACATCCAACTCTATCACCACCCCTCCCTCTTTTCTTCTCTCTCTCCCCCTTTTCCCCCTCCATATTTATGTCTCCCTCTCTCTCTCTTCCCTTTCTCTCCCTCTCTCCTATCCTTATGTTTATCTTCCCTCCTCTCCTCTCTCTCTCTCTCCATATTTCCCTATCATTTTCTCTCTCCCTACCTCTATATATGTATTTCTTTTGTCCTCTTTCCCTCTCTCTCCCCCTCCAACTCCATATCTCCCTCCCTCCCTCTCTCCTCTCCCTCCCCTTCTATCTCTCTTCATTCCTATATCTCCCTCTCTTTTACTCTTCCTAAGTCTCTCTCTCCCCTCCCTCCCCTTCTATCTCTCTTCATTCCTATATCTCCCTCTCTTTTACTCTTCCTGAGTCTCTCTCTCCCCTCCCCATCACTTTCCCTCTTTCCTCCCTCCATCTATCTCACTATCTCCCTCCCTCTCTCCTTATCTCTTGCTCATCTCTCTCTCTCTCACTCTGTCTTCCCCCCCTGCCCCCCATTCATATGATGGAGAATTTTCACTCCATATTCAATGCTATACTTAATGTATAAAATATTTTACATTTTAATTTTTTATTATTATGAAATGAGTTATGGATTTTAACATGTAATATTGGTAAGACATAGTATAAGCCATAGTATTGGCTCATGGTATTGTAACAAAACTGATTTACAAGTTAATAATATCCATGGTAAAGTTGGGGGTGGATATGCATGAATAATAAACTTGTTATATTGTAATTTTTTTTATAAGTATTAAGTTTTTATGTTCTTATTAATTAAATTTAAATATGGTTATGGAATCATTATTAGATATTTATGTACTAATTTTTTTAATTTTTAAGCTTTGTAATAAAACCATTCAAAAATAAAATACTTGAAAATAACTTATACTTAAGTAAATAACATATCTACCATCAATTAATTCCCACCATAATTTAAACAAGTCTTTGCATAAAAAAATTGATAGGAATAAGATGTAAAAAATATACTTAGAGGAGTTACTTCCCATTATTATTTATGTTTTCTTGAGAACTTACATAGGAGTAATATTGTAAATGTGTAGACATACAAGTGGTTACTACCCATCAAAATTTATGCAATTTCTTATGCTTGAGCAAAAAATTTATTTACCCACTTCACATCTCACTTTATCAGTTACTGAAGCAAGGCTATAAGATGATTTGTCTATTAATCGTTATTAATTTAGCATGACTATTGTAACTTATAATTATTTATGGAGTTTTTCCCATTGGAGGCACTAAAGTTTACAATATAAGAAATTGAATTTTATTATTTTTATTACTTTTAACATTTTATTATTAATTAAGCCAAGATTTAAATTTTTAGTTACATCTCCACCATAGTCTGTTCTATATTACTTTTATCCTTTTATTATTTTTTTTATTGAGCTGACAGATAGATGTTAAATGTTAAACATTTACATTGGACATCAACCTATTAAATGTTAAATTTGTTAAATGTTAAACATTTTCGTTGGGACATCTACTCCATACTAGTTTGTAGAGCACCTCTTGGGGGATATATATATAATATATATATATATATATATATTATATATATATATATATTATATATATTATATATATATATATATATATATATATCTATATAATTTTTTTTTTTATTTTAACTATTTTTCACTTTTAACTTAAATAAATTTTTTTTTTGATAAATAGAGGTTCACCATGAGCAACAATATTTATTATGTCCATTTTAAGCCCCTAATTTATTTATTTATTGGTTATAGTTAGGTTTTATGTTTTGGAGTTTTTTGACATATTTTTGGTCAAATTTGTTGGAACTCTAAAATACATTTTAATTAAGAAGAAATCAAAGTCTTTTGAAAAATTATTTCACTAAATTCCAAAGAAAAAAACTTCAAAACCTAAAATAATTAGAAAATAATTTTTTTACAATTCAAAAAAAAAATTCATAATAAAAATGTTATCATTGCAATTATTGAAAACTTATACAATGAAATGAAAAAAAAAACACAAATTATAGTTTTTTTGGGTGGTTTTCAAGGGTTTTCTTAGGTTTTTTTTTTTTTTTGGTGGTTTTGTAGGTTGTTTTTTTGGTATTCAAGATTTTATTTTGTGGTTTTTGTGATTTTTTTTTGTACATTGGTGTATGGAAGGTTTTCATTTTCATTTTTTATTTGCATGAAAAATTAGTTCAAATAGAGAAAAAATGATAAGAAACATACCGTTCCCTCTAGACGATGGTTGGCTTGATTTTCTACGACATTGGTGGGGTTGTTGTGTAGCACGATTGAGCTCCTCCATCACGATCGAGCTCCTCTTTGCCTCACGGTCTGCATAAAATGGCTATTGCAAACTGCGGTCGGGGTTTCAAATGACAAATAGAGGCTCGACCAAGCTCCCATGTTACTCAGGGTTACACATGAGCTCAATTGAGGGTTTGTTTAAATGCTTGATCGAGCTATTTATAAGCCCTCAAGCAACTCAATTGAGCACTTAAATATTGCTCGATTGAGTGTTTAAAATGGTTCGATTGAGCTTGATTCTTTCACCAAAATGCATCCTCCCTTTGTGAAAATTTGTAACTCAACTCCATGCATAGAACCTAAAATAAATAAATACCAACAAATAACATAAATAACATCTAATGGTTTATCTCCACCTACATTTAATGTTACATACACCATACAAATTTTTAATATTAAAAAATAGCTTTCATCGACAAAATACCTTTTCATATAAAGTACATGGGTCAAAGTAAAGATTCAACATATTTATATTGTATGTAGTTAGAAAGTGCAACAAGGAAAATAAAATCACACCAGAGAAAATTTATGTAGTTTGAAGCCCTAGAGGCATGGCAGGGAATATCGTGTTGGGTTCTGTTATATTCTTTCCACGACTAACCCACATAATTAACCGGGGGGTTAGAGGTGGGGGTGGAGGCCCCCTTCATTGCGCCAATTATGTAGTGGGGGGTGGTTAGAGGGGGTTTGAGGTGTACCCGTAACCCTACTTTATGGGGTCTGGGGCATCCTCGAAAAATTTTGGTTTTGGACCCTATGTTACGTTGGGCGGACCCACCTATGGTTTTGTGCATGACTTTCGCACATGTTTTTTGGATGCAATGGTTTTTGGTCCTGTTGTGCTAATCAACAACCCCCCATTTCTTAAAAAATATTTACATAAAATTTAAAGAAGAAATGGGTCCCTTAATAAGATTTGTGTGTTCATAAATAAAATTAGTATTAACCCATCATTAGAAAAAACCTTATTAAAAGGCTTAAGGTAAATCAATCATTTGGCAAGCCTTTTTTGAATAAAAATAAAAAGCATGACTTTAAAAATATTATGAAACTCTTCGTTATTACAATAAAGCGATCGAAAGATCGCATATCACAATAACAAAGGAAACATACACAAAGCCACAATAAACATTACCCATTCAATCCGATTCGAAAAGACAATCACAATCGGATATTGGAAAAGCCAAATGCCAAGCACAATATAATGGAGCCCCTTAATTCCTCTGATGTGATAAAGCATATCGCAATCAACAAATCGGCGATGACAACAACAAGCCAACACATAATTGAAGGTAGGCTCAAATCCTTCGATGCGATAAAACATATCACAATTGGCAATCTGTGAAAATTGCATTGATAGAACCATAAAGCCTGAGTCCATTCACGATTGTGATATATTTATTAGGCGCACATCTCAAGGATATATTTAAATTGGTTTGCATGCATTATATCACTTATTTAGAGATCGGAGATATTCAAAGCAAGTGTTAAAGCCTTTCCCTTGATATTCTCGATCATCGATTTGTGATTTATCAATGATCATCCATCAAACAAATCTAAGGCATGCTTGAATTAATCATTCGGCATTGAAGCGACATGATGGGCATTTAAAACTGTCTTTACCATGATTGAAAGGTTAAACGACTATTCAATGAAGCAATTAAGGGTAGATATTTTCTTTAGATTTCATCCGCGACAACCTTTAACTATATTCCATTACCACCTGATGATTGATGTAACTCCATTTCCATTATCATATTGGCCTGTTGCAGTATTTCTTTGTATCACAGTTTTACAGTCGCTTGTACAGAATTCCACTAAGAACAGAAATCTGAAGCAAAATGGGAAGGAAGTCAAAGAAATATGTAGCAGCAACTCTTGTAGTAGCAGCTCAGCTAGCCAAAGATCCTAAACCAAGTAAAAAGGGATTAATATCAGACACAACATATCTCGGACTAGGAAATAGTAGCTGGGAAGGTATCTATAATCTAATTGAAATTGAAGAGCCTGAAGAACCATCAGAAGATGCCATGGTTGATTCAACTGATAGGTCTGAAGGAACTCTTAAAGAGTTGGCATTTTCCTTTCTTCACAGAATAGATGCCGGAGCTAAAGTCCTCCCATATACAGATGTTGTGAGATGGGGAGTAGAAAAAATTCCAGTTACAAACAAAACCTTTTGCATAGCTGACGGGAGGATATTCGGCTCATTTTAGCCAGATGATCTAAGGAAAATGTATCACTTACCTGAGCCTGAAAAGTGGTACAACAAAGCCTTTCTTGAAGTGTTTGCAAAATAAAATGAGTCAAAATCAGCCCTGATTAAGTAGTGGATACATTTTCCCGAGAAGCACAAGCACAAATCATCGGGTAAGTACTCTGTGGACTCATTGGCTTCTCCTTACTGTTATGCCAGAGCTATGATGTGTAGAATGTGGGGAATACATGACTCTACTAAGTTCACTATAGAAATGGTCCCTCTAATGGAGTCGGCATTCAATGGCTATATAACAGATTGGGCCAATATTTTATCTGACAAATTAGCCACAAAAATCCTAGAGTATAGAGCAAATGCATATCAAACTACTAGGACCATTCCTACATTCTATTACAGTGCATATATTATGGAGATTGTTTGTTTCAATTTTGAATTTCCATTGCTTGGGTGGAGATGGATCCCTGCAGACCATAAACCAATCCATATCTATCATGATCAGTTATGGAAGGCTAATTACAAAAACCATCTGTACAAAATCTGCAACGGTTTTACTGTGCCTATTTATTACTCTATTTTTGATAAGCATGCTCCAAAGATATCCCCAGAAGTAGAAACAGATTTGACAGCAGTAGGAAGTTGGTTTGGGGAAGAAAATTTCACTTATATAAAGCTTTTTGGTAGCCTTACAAAACCACATGTCCTTCCACTATATGTGCCTGATAAACTGTTACCTCGGGAATTAGCTTATGAAATAATAGTAGAAGGGACATCCAAAACCCTTAGAAATTCCAAGAAACATACATGGCCTACATTCCCTTTCAGATGCGGTTTTTTCACTCTTCATGATTACAAACATGTAGAAAAGGAGGCAGAAAAAATACAAATGTTGAATCTTGCAACAATCCCCAACAGGCAATATGATCCAAGAAAAATTGCATATAATGTTCTTGAACAAGCCAAACTTGCAAAGTTTGATCATGAAAAGGATGACTTTGATGATCTATTTTCCTTAGCCCAATCTTTATTTCAAGTTAAATCATTGGCTAGAATCAAATATCAAGATGAAGGATTAGAAGTGTTTAATAGGCTTAGAGAGTAGAGGTTGCAAACTCTGCCTTTAGACCTCTTAGTCACAGATCCTAATGGCCAGTCATTTGGTTAGGTTGAACAAATAGTTACTGAAAAGATTTTCGATGTGGAAAAGATCTCCAAACAGGAACAGGAACAAAAACAGGAATAGGAACAAAAAAACGTATAGGGAAAAGATAGCTAACTCATGGATATAGATACTCATATTGATCCCAAGCTTCTTCAAGAATGGAAACAGTTTGATTCCATTATAAGCAATACTGATACCTTACAGGGATTCAGCACGCCTGAACTGACAACTGGTTACAAAACATCAACTAGTACGGTTCCAACTGAAGGAACCAGCAGCCCACCCATCATTCAGAAAGATATGGAGATAATTCCAAAAAATCCATCTGATGAAATCATCCTACACGTAGAAGAAATACCACCTTTAGATGTCTCTTACAACCCCAAACATAAGGCTGTAGTAAAAAGACAAAAGAAAAAAGAAAGTTTGATCAATCCTCTCTTTTACCTGCACAAACAGAAATTGGCTAGTGTGGTATGGAAAGAAGAAATTAAACCTTCCGAAGACCTTACAAAACTCTCTCAATATGCCGACACATACTCAGCAGCTACTATGGATAAAGCATTAGAGGTTAGAAATTTACTCAAAGAAAAAGATCAGACAATTGTTTCACTGGAAGCACAGGTATCCGAAAAGCAACAGAGAATAGAGCAGTTGGAACAATAGTTAGCAGTGCAATAGCAATCAAATAACTAGCTAAATGAGCAATTTCTCAAGGAGAAGCAGAGGATAGACCAAAATGGAGTATAGAAACAAAAGGAATTATCCTTAGCATTGGCCAAGCTAAAGACAAAGAATGAGCAATTGAGAAAAACAAAAGATGAGCAAATTGCTCAACTGACTCAACAAATAGAAAAGCTCAAAAGTCTTCCTCAACCAGCAGAGTTTAGATCCGAAGCTCTCTAGATCAATAAGGCATTGATTAAACAATTAAATTTACTATGTCATAATATTTCTCTTGCTAAGCCCCTCTGTTAGATTTCTTCTTCAATGATTGACAAATCAGTTGAAGCAAGGTAGAATTTGGAACAGGCTGATGAGATATTAACAAACTTTCTTGCCTGGCAAGAAACCAATGAAGGGCAAGCTGAAAATCTACCTAGAATTCTAGAATCACACAAGGAAATTCTTTTCCTAGAATGGCAATCCCAATTGATAAAATCAGAAAGGGCAACTTCAAGATGTAGATCAGTAACTAGTAATTTGATTGAATTAATTAATGATACTCTTTATCTATCTAATTTTATTTCAGAGTGCACTCCAGGTAAATTGCCATCAGCTAAAGCACTGGAGTAGTCATGCAAGCACGATTTAGAAAAGAAGGAAAGATTAATCGTGGGCATCCAAATTTTAACTTGGGACACCTTTTGGTTCTTCTTGGTTAAACCACGTAGTCAAAAAGTAGCACTGAAATGTTTAACCAATGCAATTGGTTACATGATTCCCGAAATTCATGATGCTACGTATTCAACCCAACTGCATTCACATCTAAGTCACCCTCCAGAATTGCAACCAATGCTTGCTATATGCGAGCTCAAACCAAAGGATGATCGGCCGAAACAGTGAATCAATATACTGACTGCAAGCATGCCTATTTCAAGGAGATTTTCATGATTTGGTTATACCATATCATAGCATTTTTAATTTGATAATCAGTTAGCTTAGATAGTATTTATAGACCCTTTCATGTCTTTAGAAAGGGTCCTCAATTTTTGTATAAAAATTGGATCGTGATTCACACTATTCTGCTTCCGATATATATTTTTTATGAAGACTGGGCCTATATTCTGAATTTTGATGAAGAATACTTTGATGAGATATGCACTATTACTTTTTGTGAGAGTATTTCTAAGTTGGAAGACGGGATATGAATGCGATTGATATCGGAAGGGATTCGAATTACATATGGTACTGTTATCTATGTTTTTGCTCCATTCTTTTATATGAATCAACGTTTATTCAATCTTGCTATCATTTGATATATGTATGTGTTTTAACAACAGTCCTTATACTTAGCACTATTGAATGTTTAAGGAATGTTATTCTTCCAACTGTATTTATGTCAATGATATATGAAGAATAGTGAAATAATGTTTTAATTATTACTTTGTTCAACTACTTGAACAAAGTAATTATCGTATGAATGAATGTCTTCATTTATCAATGGAGTCATCTATATGCCTATTTGTAGATAAAGATCATCAAAAGTTGCACTAAAGTGGAAATTTCCTAGGATAGATTAGTTGTTTATAATTCTGCATTTTAGAATAAATCATCTATCATTATCATTAGATAATAGAAAATCAACCACTTATACATCCTATGTAAAAATCATTGGGAAACTGGTCCCATTATATCCAGTCAGATCCACCACACCAAACGGAAAAGGAGTTGCCTTTAAGGTCCGAGTCGGGTGGTTTTCCCTGATGTTGATGTAGCGATTTTCGAGGCCTCAACATTTTTGGAGCTAGAAGGAGGGCACGAACTGTGAATGGTGAGAAAACCCAAACCTACAACCCATTCTAAGAGTAAATCTCACTCCACCTCACCTTCGAGTTCTCCTTTGCATGCTGGAACTCCAGTCTTCAAACGAGAAGAAGAGAGCACAACTACCACTGCTCAACCCCAGCACATCTCAGATAAATTAAGTCCTAAATCTCCTGAAGTATAGTCTCTTATCCATAAGCTTCAAGGCTTCTCAATTTCCCCACAAAAATATGAGGTATCTCAAGGCAGTGTAACTTCACAATTTGTTCCTTCTCACCCCCTCACAATACTTCAGAGTGGAAAGCTTTGTATTGAACCCACTGAGTTGCCTTTACCTAAAAGGAAATGGGTAAGGAAAACACCTGAAGGATATGATAGTGAAACTTTCTCATCATCATCTTCCATTTCATCTTCTCCATTGCAAAGTCAACCATCCACTCCTCCATTACAAATTGTTGTTCAACATGGATCTGGAACTTCAACATCTCAACCCCCTCAAACATCAATATCTGCTCCTTCCCAATCATCTAGAACTTCATCGACACTATCATCTAGTACTAATTATACAATGGCTTAGAATCCATGGAATAATCTTGGTGCAGTCACCATGCCTGCACCATTAAACCATCTGCTAGCACATCCTGAAAAATGGTTGCCAAAATTTAATCCAAATACAAGGATACTAATCGATGAGCACATTAATAATTTTATGTTAGCCGTTAACTTGAAAGGAGTTATAGAGGAAGATGTTGTTTTTAGGATTTTCCCTTATACCTTGCAAGGATTAGTTGGGTCTTGGTATTTTTCCTTACCTTCAGGATCCATTACTAGTTGGAACATTTTTCAAGAATAGTTCTTAACTAAATATGGTGATGACATATCTCTAGCAACATTAATCAATGATCTTTCGAATCTTAGGATAGAATCCAAAGAACCTATAAAAGAGTTCAATTCATGATTTAGTAAACTCTTTAATAAGATCCCAACTTCCTCTAAACCTAGTGAGCAAATAAGAAATGAATGGTATCTAACAACTTTACCTTCAAATATAGCTATCTTTGTAGATAGGGCTGCAAAACCAACTTTAGCAGAAAACATGAAAGAGGCACTTGCTGTAGAGAAACACATTATTGCTTTAGAAAAGAAGGCTGCTCTTGAAGACAAAATCCAAAAAAGTCTCTTTCAAAGATGATTCAAAGAAGAAAATGGCTAAAGATCCATATGATATGGAGGGTCCCCAAAAAGTCGTCAATACTATGTCAAACGAAATGGTAGAAATCAAGAAGCAAGTAGCTGAGACTTCAACAAAAAGGCCATTTAGAAACTTCAAGAAACCTAAATCAAAGCCACCAAATGCTATATGCAATGTAGACTCAGATCTCGAAGAGGAAGAAGAAGAAACAGTCTTATCATCTGAAGAACCTGAAGAAGAGGAAACTATAGAATGTCATGGGATGTGGGGCTTTATT
This sequence comes from Pinus taeda, assembly GCA_000404065.3. Taxonomy (NCBI): domain Eukaryota; kingdom Viridiplantae; phylum Streptophyta; class Pinopsida; order Pinales; family Pinaceae; genus Pinus; species Pinus taeda. The sequence goes on from APFE030203836.1 coordinate 115,152, forward strand.
TTGCCTAATTCTGATACAGAAAATGAACAGGAAGCTTTCCCTGTAACTACTAGGAGTAAGGGTACTCCTAAACCTATTTAAATAACTCAGAAGAAAAGGAATACAGATACTACTACTAAAGAAAAAGTTCCCACAAAGAAATCCACAACTATACCTTCTCAAAATCAGCCATCAGCTTCAAATCCACCTCCAACATCTAAAACATTAGTAGTTACAGATTCTATGGACTACAACATTATTGAAGACATGAAGAAAACAAAGGCAAATATCACTATGTTTGAGCTTAGTAAACTCAAACATCAACAAAAATTGCTGCTTAAGGAGTTAGATGCTGTATCTTCTTCTCCTCTTCCAAATGTTGTATTATCCAAAGCTGCTAATGAAACAGGTAAACCACCTCTTGGTAGAGTGGAAGCTACTGATGTTGTTTTAATCAGAGATAGATCGAATTCCCATACCCCTCCGTTCCTCTTAACCTATGAGATCTATAATAGAAATCTACACAATTGTTTGATTGACTCAGGGGCTTCCTCGAATATAATGCCAGCTTCAGTTTGTTCCAAACTGAACATTGAACCCCAAAAGTCAGCAATTCATATTATCGAGTTGGATAGAACAAAGGTCCAAGTTTTAGGAGAAATCAACTCAGTTACTATTAGGTTATCAGCTAATCCAAGAGTGGTTCAGAGAATTGATATTTTAATCGCTGATATACCTGAATTCTATGGTTTGATTTTGAGTAGAGACTGGTCCGAAAAACTTCATGGTTATATTTCCACTGATTGGTCTCATATGTGGCTGCCTTATAAAGGAAAGCCAAATCGGATCAAGATTTATTGGGAAAAACACATGACCCATACTGTTACTGAGTTCGAACAAGAAAATAAACCAATAGAATTCAATAACAACATTTTGGGGAATTACTCATTCGAATCATTCTTTGGCAATTTTACTGCTCAACCATCACCCTTCTCAGTTAATCATTTCACATCTCTTGAAATTTTTTCACAAACAGATACATCAAGATGTGTTAAAATTGTTGAGGAAACTGTAAATAAAACTGTAGATAAATCTTTGTTTTGGTCATTATATTTTGATGGGTCTAAGTCTAGTGAAGGTGTAGGAGCAGGATGTATTCTAGTTAGTCTCGAGGGAGAAAAGAGCATGTTATCATGCATATTGGAATTTGAATGCACAAACAATACAACTGAATATGAAGCCTTGATTCAATTACTTTACAAAGCAATTGGTCTTAAAGTTCAATATTTGAAAGTGTTCGGTGATTCATAAATCATTATAAAACAGGTCAGAGATACTATTCATTGCCTTTCCAATCACCTTAAACACTATCAGTCTTTGGTACAAGACCTTATATCTCAATTTTTAGCATTCAATATTTCTCCCATCCCTAGATCCCAGAATGCAACAACAGATTTACTAGCTAATGTTGCTTCCAAACTCCTTCCATCTGAAGATTGCAGCCCAGATAGATTCTTAGTAGAGTTGAATTTTAGACCATCAATTCCTGATAATGTCACTAACTAGCGAGTATTCAATCACGATGAAGACATTTTAAATTTTTTTAACTTCTGACAAGTCCTATGATGATCAAATTATTGATGAAAGTGACAATGACGTTCAAATGAAGGAAAAGTTTGAAGAGAACTCAATACCTAAGCCAGTGGTCAAGCTTGAAGATCTTTATGATATCAAAGACAAGTTTAAACAGGTTACTAATTCAAAGCTCCAAAGTTCTACTTTGAGATTTGAATTGATAAACCTTGGTACTGAGGATAATCCACAAAACATCAATCTAGGATTAGGACTTTCCTCAGAAGAAATAATTGCATTCATTAGATCATTGCATAAATATAAAATTGTCTTCGCTTGGAAATATGATGATTTGAAAACATACGATACATCTATCATACAACATATTATTCCAATGCTTTCTAAAGAAAAACCACTACAACATAAATTAAGGAAGATTCATCCTCACTTAGAGAGTCAAATAAAAGCTGAATTAAACAAACTCTTAAAAGCTAAGATAATTTTTCCTGTTAGACATTCAAACTAGGTGTCCAATATGGTGCCAGTATGGAAGAAAAATGGTGACATTAGCATTTGTATCGATTTCAGAAATCTTAACAAAGCAAGTCAAATGGATAACTTCCCTTTACCTACCACGGAGCAAACACTCCATTCAGTGGCAGGTTCTGAACTGATGTCCTTCTTAGATGGCTTTTCAGGGTATAATCAAATTTTGGTACACCCTAATACAGACTCAAGACTACTTTTAGAACCAAGTGGGGAACTTATGCCTATCAAAAATGCCTTTCAGTCCTTCCCAGCTGGAATTACTCATTGCACAATCCTAGTAGCCAGCTTCTTGACTGGATTGCATGTTTCATAGATCTAGTAGCCAATCCAACCTCCTAGACAACCCAAACTACCTTTTATGCATGTTGGACACCTAATCCTCTATGGCATGGTGTAGAATGTGAACAGCCATGAGAGTCCAAGAGACCTTGGGATGTGGAACTCAACGGTCACACAAATGTACTATAAATACATATCATATCAATAATAATGTATTCAATGTTTATAATATCCCTTCATTATTTACATTATATGTGAATTTAACATGGTATCAAAGCTACAAGCGAATTTTTGCCCTACTCAAATTCGAGCCACTAATTGTGGCCTCTCTGTAGCCTCTCTGTGCATGTTAATTCTAGATTCCTGCTGGTAGAACTACCATTATTATGTGCATTCCTATTTTATGTTGCACACTATCTGGTTGACCTCTCTCAGCTAGATTTATGTTGGTTTCTCTATCCACTGGCTGAAATGAAAAAGAAACTCACCTGCACTGTTGCTTATTCTGCCCATGTTCTGCAATTCTACAGCCTAACAAATCTACCTTCTACCATCACAAATTCATGACTTTGAAGGATGGTGATTCTCTGTGCATGAATGAATGGATCTGTTGAATATTGATGTTGCTTTGTAGCCTCCCTTAGTTCTTGGTTATATACCACATTACTGAATGCTTGCGTCGAACGGTTGAGAGGAAGATGGTTGAAGTATCATCATTAATGTTGCGTATCTCTCTGATATCTCTCTCCCTTGGTTTGTAATATGTAAATGCATTTTTATCACGTTGTCTACACATTGTTTGTGTTTGATGTTTCTCTTACCATTGTCGATTGTCTAAATTCTTGTGAAGGCTGCTCTTACCACTAACTACTATCTAAATTCTTGTGAAGGCCGCTCTTATGCTTGTGTTTAAGTGCCCCTTCGCTCTATGTCCATATGCCCCTAATACCTTAGCATCAAAGCATTTTGTTGCACCCATATAATGCTTCCTTCTCGATTTTGAAGCTACTCAACACACAGTTGAACAATTCTCCTCACCATATACCACATCGCCTTTACATTGAATCCCACTGTAGTTAATACCTCCAAGTTAGCCATCACATTATCTTCACCAAATCCAATAGTGGTCACCATGCCTTCCATAACCAACCTATGCCTTAAATCAAACAAACCACTCTGGTAACCTAAGAGAAGAGGGAAATTGATTGTTCATTGACTATTTGAGTTGAATCAATACAAAATAACTCATGCCAATGCTGCACAGTTCGATTAATTGGTTGGGGACATCATTTCTTATGGATGGTTAGCTCCAAATTTCTCCAAAGTATGCAGTTGGGTCACTCCAAATTTCTTCATACTACAGGGTCCTTGTTCACATATCCTCTCTATGTACATAATAGTTTGTTCTGCTTTGCATTCGACTACATAGTGAAAGAAGGTTAATAGCATCAATATGAATTAACACCCACCACTTAATACTTTCTCTACATCTTGATATTTGAAATATTGTCGAGTTCTAAATTGGTAATATGAATATTCTTTGTTCATAAACAAAAACCTCCACCACATAAAAAAATATATAGAAATAATTTCTTGTATATTTATCAAGAAATATTGGACATGTTGATCGCATCCATGACTTGGGATCATCATCAACTCCTTACCATCTACGATGGATCAGCAACCTCATGTTTAATGAAAAAGGTTCAAGCCCAAGAGCATGTTGTTTCCAGAGGGAAAGTAGACCACATTAAGGCCCCAAGAAAGGGTGGAAGCAATCTCCTTGGCAGCCTCGATACGCCTGAGGTCAATTAGTCCTAGTCCCGCAACAGACGTGGCTAGGGAAATAAGATTAGTAGCCTCACTCTCCCATTTGATTTAGGTCCTTCAGAAGTTGAACAGAATCATGATGAGAGCCTTGTGAATGTTTTTGCTAGTGGGCCTCATATTATGCAACTTGCTCGAATCGATGAGGAGATGAATGTTATCTTGGGGAAATCTATAATGATGAATGAACATGTCTCGCATCCTCAATGTGTCTTGAACGCATCCGTGAAGTTCATATGCAATATTAGGATAAGTGCAACCCACCAGCATAGTGTACTTATTGGGAATGGTGTTTATTTCTCTCACTGCTCTTTCTCTGAAAAACAAAAGAGAAGAAGCACTCTATCCTTGCTGCATGAGTTTTTTCACTATCTAGACTAGCTATTCGGAAGGGAAATAATACAAGTTATCTGATACATGGTTGGTGTTTGGTTTGTTGGTAATCTGAGTCTACTTTTACCATATTAGGATGAGTTTTTCTCAATCTATATGCCACTATAGTTGCTAAGTGTATGGTTGTCTACTCCTTTTATTGGGTCGAGATTTTAAATCCATTTGTGAATTGTAGGAAGTGCGTCTTACATTTGGTGTAAAATCAGTCAAGGGAATTGTTGATAAAGGGTTGTAGGTTCTTCCTATATTGAGCCACGAGGTAGTTGAAGTAGGGTATCTCTGGTAGTAGCGTACACCACCACAAAAAATATCCAAGCAATTATCCCAGGATTAATCTCTTTCTCTACAAGGAGCATATTTGGGTGAATATATTTGTTGGACAAGAAAAAAATTTCACAAAAGGGATTTGGAGTAGTTTTCTAAGGAGTGGTTAATGGATTTCTTCAAGAAATTTGACAAACTTTCCCAAGAAGCTTGTTTTATACAAGTAAACTGATCTAGTTATATTTTTGAGGGACTCAAAGTATCATCAATGCACTACATTGAAAAATGGCTCGAATTGGTGAAGTTTTATATTTCCTAAAAACATTGATACATTCCATTGACCATGATATAGTGAAAATTGATAAAAGCCTCTCTCCTTAATATTCAAATCTGTTTAGAAGATGCACAGGAGAAAATTGAGTTTCTTCAGCTCGAGTCAAAGCTAGAACAAGAAACATTACAGTAGTGGAGTCATCATTCTGAACCTGTTTCTATTCAAAAGATTGAAACAAATTCCCATAAAAAAGCAAGAAAATAATGTTACAGCTCATTCAGATCTAGTTCCCAATAAAGTATTAGATTTACATGCAGATGCAGAAGTTCATTTTGCACTTCCCAAGCCCATCATTTGACCTTGGGAAGAGCTTGTTAGCAACATGCATAGACCTGGTCTTGGATATGACAAGGACGTGTCCTTTCATATTCTAGATTACTCAAAGCCCATCCAGTTTCAGAGTGCTATATTTCTTCATGACAATTCACCTTCAGCTATTTCAGATTCTATTCATTTTCCACAACATCAACAACAGAATGTTAAATTCCAACATTGTGACCAAGTTGGCCATGTGAAAGATCATTGTTTTGATCTTCATCCATGTAAGCACTGCCATAAACCAGTCATTCTTCAAACAGATGCTTCAAAAATAAGCCTCCTACAAGAACAAAGATTCATCTCGGATGGATTGCTTCTTGGCAGTGGGCATCAACAGTAAAGAAGATATTTCAGTCATATGTTCAAACTTGTTCTAGAGTATTGAATAGTCTTGTAGTTGAGTTTTCTCCATCATCTCACCTTGTATCTGACAAGGGGGAAATGATGGTCATCTACAAGCTTCAAAGCCACATCAAGTGAGCCTGAGCCACAACTTGTCATACCAGATTCAGAGTTGTATCCAGAGATAAAGATGCTACTGAGCATGCCTTCATTCGGTGATACCTCTTCAAAGAATTGGGGACACTTCCTCTAGTAGAAGACTTCAACTTCTTGCCAGTTTTGGAAGAGTTCCAGGAATTGCATTAAACATTCGAGAGTTGTTGGTCATCCTTAAACCATCACAGGTTCAGACCTCCCTTTTCAAGTTGAGGTTCTCCCTTTTATGTGGGGTGAGACCTCCCTTTCATGGTTGAAGGTTTCCCTCTTCAAAACATCAGGAGCACTTCCTCTAGTAGAAGATCTGAGCTCCGTGCCAGACTTGGAAGAGTTTTGGGAATTGCAGTAAGTGTTCTAGTGTTGGTGGTCATCCTTAAACCACTACCCTTATACCAACATTTTAGAGAGCACATTCAAACTAGTGATGCCATGAATTTTCACACATTTTTTATTACAAATTCTCTTCTTGGAATCATACATACCCCTTCAGATTAAGGGGAGGAATGTTGGACACCTAATCCTCTATGGGTTGGTCTGGAAAGTAAGTCACCCAGTCTCCCAATGAAATTTGTGCAATCTTGCTCACCCGTTCCCTAGGTATGTGTTATGTCCTTCCTTGGATTTTATTTTTTCATTGACATATTTCTTTCCATTCATGCTTCCTGTTTCCAGATCTTTTAGGTGTTCATCTATCTCAATGTCTTCCAAGAGAACAAGATCGAATGACACCGATCTATGAGTAGTTGAGCAGGTGTCCTCTACTCTATCGATTTATGAAGATATGAAGTTGTATCTAGACAAGGACATCAAACTAAAGTGGCAAGATGTTAATGAAGCATTCACAATCACTTTTGGGGAAGACATCGAAGACCGTTAGGTGTACATGAATATTCAAAAGTCTAGATTGTACCGGATTGCATGCCGATACCCCATGTTCCCATGCGCAGACATGATTCACATGATCGTTTCTGACACTGACCTCGAGATGATGACCTTGAGCAGTTTCAGTGGGAGGAAGCTTTCAACCTTCTGGGCATGAGCTTATGATGAGATGTATTAGATGTCTCAGCCCATGATTGTCATGACCCCTCCATTCAGCTTACACAATAGCAAAGCCCACTCTAGAGACATTATGAAGGATTGGGTAAAGGAGCCAACTCGCTCTAGGATGACACCCAATCAGATCAACAAGACAAATATATTGAGGAAGGCATACCAATACTTAGTCATATTCACGTGTTGATTGAGTGGCCAAGCAAGCACTGAAACATTTCCTCAGAGTTTGGTGATCACATTGGACCAATAGGCTAGAGAAGGAAGACCATGCAACTGGTCCGACATACTAGCTCACCAGCTGAAGGAACAAGTCACAGAGGTTGGACTGTCAACAAAGGGTATGCATGAAAATATTTATATGTCTGCTTACATTCTAGGTGTAGTCTATGATCGACATTAGTTCCCGGGCTTGGAGTGGGCATGGTCACCAGCGGAGGCTGTTGTGAACATGTATTTCAAGTTGTTATCCGAATGCAGTTCCTAAGAGTGATCATACAATTGTCCAACCATTTTGTCACCCCAGTGTACGTTGATATTCGAACAATATCTACCCTACATTTCAGAGGAAGAGATGAAGGAATTTCTAGGCATTACCAATTGGTATGCCTCACCATCCGGCATGTTCATCCGAGTGTTTAGTGTGGATAAGTCTTTGCATGTTCTACCAAAGTTCACCTTGGACGTGCTTGTCATGCATGAAGTAGTGTACCACATCTCGACAGGATTGATAGCTAGACTGCAGCGAAAGAAGAAGGCACCTTAGCCCGCTCTTCCATTACAGATTGGGTTATATGAGATCCAGAGTATCAAAAAAGTGGATGTCAAAGCAAAACAGATGAGGAAGTATCCTTTCGACCTTTGAAGCTCTAACCCATATGACCCACATTGGATTGTGAAGGATCATTGCATGAGAGTTTAGGTCAACTATATCCACGAGGCATGTCATTAGGCCAAGGAGGACTCATGGAGATATTGCTACATTTCCTCCAGACCCAATGAATAGGTCAGCTTCACCGTAGAGTGGTTAGCAAAGCAGTGCGATGCAACATCATGGAGAGCATTGAAAATAGCAACAATAGAGGCAATAAAGCTACTCATACCTATGCATAATAAAAGGAAGAGGAATATTGTCGACCGCATGAAGGAGAAGAAAAGTTGCAAGTTTCGAGTAGATGAACTTGTAGAACAAGCAACTAATGCTATTTAGGTGAAGGGGTAGTAGCGCAACAAACGAATCATGCAAAGGCAGAGGGATAAGAAGAGAATGGAAGAAGTAGAGGAGTTGCATGTGATGAGGTAGAAACTTCGGAAAGAACAAGAGTTATGCCAATAGGAGAAGGAAGCATAGCAACAGTAGATTCATGGGGGGTGCATCACGTGTGGACAGACGGAGTAGCACCGATACAAGTAGTTGATTCATCTGAACAACTGGCATCAGGTGAACCATCACATGGGCAAGAATTTTATCATGAGATAGAATAGGTGCTTTAATAGCCAGATGCAGACATGGAGCAGCAGGAGTTGGAATAGGATACTGACCTCATGCCTCACCATAGAGAAGTCAACTCACCTACTTCATTGCATCCTAATGAAAAACAAGTCTCGAATGACCAAGGAGACACTGAGATCCTTGGTTGTCAACTGGAAGTAGAGATGCACAACATCTCCTTTGATGAATCTCATCACAGAGTTTTTCAGTCTTAGAGAGTACCAACTCTGGAGGACCAAACATCCCATATGAAATTTGAAGAGCAAGTGATCGTGACTGATGTGCACAAGCATCTAGCTGCTTTGGTTGATGTAATTAGAGTGTTTTCCAAAGCCACTACTCAAGTGTTTGTTTTCTCATAACTAAGAATGAGCAAATGGAGAAGGAACTATAGGTGGCCAAGTAGGGAGGATACTTGGTGACAATGTCCACCTGAGCTAAACTGAAGAAGGCAATACTATATGAAGTATTGTCCTTAGATAGTTATGCGAGCATTGTACTCCAAGTTTGGTAGCATGCATCAAGCAATCGTTCATCTCCATGGATGGAAGCAACAATGTGCGAGAAGAGCACGCATATTGAAGAACATATATGTTGTTGTTGATAAAATGCAATCATGGATGATGAAGTACAAGGGAGCCCTGCTTCACTTGCCAAAGATGATGAAGGCCAACACAGTTGAGATGCAAGCATGTATCCAGAGTAAGATCTGGAACTATGAAGACATACCAAAACTCATCACTAGCATAAAGGTTTCCCATGCATGAGTATTCAAAATCATGGATGTTATAGTGCACACTCATGCAATCCCATCACTTGGGACTCTCACCCAGGTGAAGACAAAGAAGCAGGTCTGATAGGAGCTTGATTTGTACTTCGATGAGTTTATTCGCACCGACACTAGCCCAGACTTGCCTATTAGTGCAAACATCATGCGCAAGTATGTTGTTGTTCCAACCACACTAAAGATAATGATGCACATGCTCACAAACAAGTTGGATAGAGGAGCCCGAGCAGTGTACCCAGATGCTATGGAGGCAAGGTTTAGGTTTCAGACGGATTTCACATCGGAACACACAAACACTATCAAGGACTACCAATCTTGGCATCAATATGTCACTGTTGATCAACATGAGGATGTTGAGCAATTGGACTTCTATGGTTGCCTAAGTCTGAATGATGTATGTTTTGTCTTTTCCAAGCCATTGTTCACATGGGTACATGTGCATTGTAATGTTGAGTCATGTCAAGTGTAATTCAAGTGTCAAGAGTGGATCTAACAGTCATAGAGTAGGTGAAGAGTCATGAGGGTAGTTGAATGGTCACAAAGGGGAACGTTAAGGGTCATCCTACCCTTCGCTATAAATAGTCCCTCATAACTCATTGTATGGGCTTTTGGTCAGCCAATATTCTACTAATACTATCTTGAAGAAGGCTTGGGCGGTATTGTAACATGCCTTGGCTTCTCCACTGCACGAAGTTAGTATGTTATGCTCTTAACCTACAAATGATACCCAAATACAGAATATGCGAAGAAAAGATACCCAGAACACAGAATAGCAAGGATTTTATTATTCAGAGAGTAATGTTCACTTGCCTCTTGGAGGGGGAAACCTCCAATAGAGCATAGCTCGATTACAAAATAAGACACGGTGCTCCTCGTAGGGAGTCTCTATCCTTGATATATGACTCATACATGCAATACCATGGGCCAATACCGTGGTATTACTAATACCATCTATCTAATACTACGACCCATTTGCAACTAACTGTGGTTTCGTTATTAATTGCGGATTAACTACTTACAATTATTAATATGGGCTTTATTGACTCTTGACTATGACGTGGTCCCATTACATAGATAAGGGGGTTAGGGTGGGACCCTAACATTGGCTGCCACGTGGCTAGGTGCCGGAGAGAGAAAACCACCCTTTTCGAGCGGGTAATCTTCGTGCACGTTAGCCACCCGAAATCAATAATAACCGTTGATCAACAATCACTTGCGATCACGCCCAAAGACGGATCCGAAGGGAATATAGGGCAGAATTCATAATATTTGAAGTTTGATAAACAGTGATTTGGCATATTTTTCCCGTGTTTTTAGTATATTTCTCTATGTATACAGAGAACGCTATTTTTTGGAATTTCAAAGGCCCGATGGTCCCTTCAGTTGCAGAACAGGTGGCCACCTTCCCTGAAGATGTTATGCCATGATTGCTAACGCTTAGAGGGGGATTTGAGCAGACACCTGCCGGGAGCTAGAGAGCCTAGAAGAGGAAACAAAAGGACAACACCGATTGGCTTAAAAGCCACAGAATGACAGAAACAGAAAAAAAAGGGCTGAGATAGGAGCACAGAAAGCTAAGCCAAAGCAGGGTGTAGAGGCATAGAAAGCAGAGAGAACGAAGAGCTAGAGCCAAAGCAAGAGACAGAGCCAAGAGCCAAAGCCAAGAGCCAAAGCCAAGAGCCAGCACCAAGAGCCAGAGCCAGCGCCGAGAGCCAGAGCCAGAGCTGAGAGCAAGAAGAGTTGAGAGCTTCAAGAGCTAGGGATAAAATGGTGTCTAAATCCATTGTTTCTGTGTAAAACAATGGAGTTGAGCCAAGAGCTTGTAAAAGGACTTTGCCAGAATGCCAGAGAGCCTAGTTGAGTTGACTAGAGCTCATGGAGACGTAGCCCAAGAGTTTTGGGTGAACTCCTAATTAAATTGTTGTCTTCTGTGTGTTTGTTTTATTGCTGCATTATATCTGCTACTTTAGTTGTTGTTGTATCAGTTCAAGCAAATAGACTTAAAAACACATAAACAGTCAACAATAAACATAAGCATACACCTTATTTCAAGCACATATTTAATTCTGCATTGGTTAATCATAAAGACTTGGGAATAAATAAGCTTTGGAAGTGGGAGAGGTTCTTGTAAGTTAGACAAGAAGCCTAAGTGACCCATTTTCAGATCAATAATTGTATGTTAGATTCAGGAGCATCTCATCATCTAATGCCACTTTCAGTTATGAAGTAATTAAACTTGAAAATTACAAATCCTTATAAAGACTTGTATTATTTTGATTCAAAAAAGGTCAAATGTATAGGATTGATTAAGGATTTCGTAGTGTCATTGGCTCAAATTCTTGCTAGGAGTATTTTAATGGACGGGGTTGTTGCATATATTCCAGCCTGTTTTGGAATCTTTCTCTCTAGGTCTTGGGGAGCCAAACTGGGAGGAGTGCACAATTGGATTTTACATATGCTATTATTCCAGTTTTTAGTGGAGAAGAAAGGAGATTGTATCAAGAGACCAGGTTTGTAAAAACCATCACAAAGGAGGGTTCAAGTAATTCTCATGTTTATAGTCAGGAAAAGGATGAATGTTCCTGTTTTATGTTACAAGAATCATCAGAAATTGCCGAAGACAGAGAAGTAAAGCTCCCTTGAGAAATTAAAGGCAAGGAGATAGCAGTCAGTGGAGTTTGGAAGTTGTATTTCAATGATGCTTATTTGAAAGAAGGGAATGGAACTCAATTTCTTCTGATTTCTCCAAAAGTTCATCTGATTCCCTTCTCTCATAAATTAGAATTTGACTCTACAATAACAATGCTGAATGTGAGGTTTTGGTTCTTGGTTTACAAGTCTCAAAGAATATAGGAATACATCACATTTTTGTTTTTGGAGATTCAGAATTGGTAATTAAACAAATCAAGAATTAATGTCAAGCCAAACATCCAAGGCTTAAGACATATAGGAATGAAGTGTGGGATTTGGTGGATAGCTTCTTTTATTCTTTCAATTTACAGTATGTACCTAGGGAAGGCAATAGAATAGCTTATTCGCTAGAAGTTGCAGCTAGTACTTTTAAGCCTCCATTGAATCCGAGACACAGGTATGAAGTTGAAATTAGAAGTAGACCTTATATTCCAGATAATGTAAAATATTGGAAGGTGTTCGAAGATGAAGAACATATTAAAAGATTTCTGGAAATGTTAATGAATTCTCGAACTTGGAGATTGATCAAGATGATGAAACTGAAGAATTTCAAGAAGATCAATCAATCATAAAATTGCCTTTAAAGGATTCTATAGGAGATCATAAAATAATGCAGTTGAAGAATAATGTGATACCTAAAGGTTTGGTACCCTTGGAGATATTATTTAATGCTAATGATGTTGTTGTCAATTTAAAGAAAACAAATTTGGAAAATGGCCTTGAAGGCTGCAATCTTGGAAAAAAGCAGCAACCAAAGATGGTGAGGTTAGCAAAAGATGTTCCAAAAGAGTTCAAACAGAAGTATGTAGATCTCTTCAAGGGATATGTTGATATATTTTCATGTTCTTATGAAGATCTGAATACTCATGACACTAGTATCATTCAACACAAGATTCCTTTGAAACCAAGGATTAAACCATATAAGAAAAAATTGAGACAGATTAATCCTTTATTGTTGCCATCAATTGAGAAAGAAGCCAAGAAATTGTTCCAAGCTAAAATAATTTTTCCTCTAAGATATTCTAAGTGGGTGGCTAATTAGTACCTATGAGGAAGAATAATGGGGAGATTCGATTATGTATTGATTTTTTGAATTTAAACAGGGAGTCACTGAAGGATAACTATCCTCTTCCCAAAATGGATTACATCTTGCAGAAGGCAACAAGATCTTCAAGAATGTCAATGATTGATGGCTTTTTAGATTATAATCAAATCTTAGTGCAGCTAGAAGGTCATAAAAATGCAACATTTACCACTCCACGGAGCACTTTTATGTATGCTAAGATTGCTTTTGGATTAATGAATGTTGGTGCCACTTTCCATAGGGATATGGATATATCCTTTATAGGTGAACAAGAGAAATTTGTGGTAATTTATTTGGATGAAATTACAGTGGTCTCCAGATTAGATGAAGATCATTTGAACCATTTGCAACAAACTTTTGAAAAATGCAAAAGGTATGGCTTATCCGTAAACCCCAAGAAATCTCATTTTTCTTTGAAAGAAGGTAAATTACTTGGCCATATTGTATCTAAAGAAGGGGTTAGGGTAGATCCAAAAAGAGTAGAAGCAATACAAAATATACCTTTGCTAAGGAGAAAAAAAGAGATTCAGAGTTTTTTTGGAAAGATAATTTTTTTAAGAAGGCTTGTCCCAAATTATGCAAAATTTGTTAAGGAAATCAATGCCATGTTAGAAAAAGGATGCAAAATTTAAGTGGACCATAGCTACCAGGGAATATTTTACTAGGATTAAGGAATATTTTAAAGAGGCCCCTGTGTTGGTGAGTCATGATTATCAAAAGCCTTCTTAGGTATTATCATTTGCTTCTTCTTTTACTCTTGCAACAATACTTCTACGGAGAAATCAAGAAAACAAAGAACGACCTGTAGCATTTTTTAGTAGAGTGTTAAGGGATGTGAATCTGAAATATAATATTTTGGAAAAACAAGCCTACGCTTTATTAAAAGAACTAAAGTCTTTTAGAGTCTATATTCTTCAATCTCATATTACTGCTTATGTTCCTAATGTTGTTGTCAAAGATGTGTTGACTCAGAGTGATAGTGATGGAAAAAGAAGAAAGTGGATTGCAAAGGTTCAGGAATATGATATGGACATCAATCCAAATAAGTTGGTGAAAGGATGAGGATTAGCAAAAATCTTATAGAAGCTAATCATCAAGCTATGGGAATGAATTTGTTGGCTGAAGTTGTTGAATCTAAAACTAAAGAAGAACAAGGTAAGAATAAAGAGTTTGGTAACAAAATTCAATATAAGTATCTTTGTTCTCAGTGGTATAAAGATATTGTTAATTATCTATTTTTTCATAGTTTTCCATCTTCTTTAAATAGAAAAAAATATAAATCTCTGAGTCAAAGCTCAAAAGTATGTAATATCATATGGAAAGTTGTATTGGAGAGATCTAGTTAGTATTTTACTGTTATATTTAACAGAAGTAGAAACTTTAGAAGTTGTAAATGAATATCATGATTGTCTATGCAGTGGTCACTACGTTTGGAAGTTCACAACACATAAAATTTGAAGGTTGGTTTCTTTTGGCCCTCTCTATTTTCTGATGTTTGTAGCCTTGTGAGAAGTTGTGAAAAGTGCCAAATGTTTGTTGAGAAGAATAGATTATCACCTTTACCATTGGTTAATATGTTTGTGGAAGAACCCTTTAGACAATGGGGTCTGGATTTTATAGGGGAGATAAAGCCACCCTCAAGTGGACAATATAGATGGATTTTGGCAGGTACATATTATTTTACTAAATGGGTAGAAGTTGTTCTAACTACAAGAGCTAGTGATTCAATGGCAATTAAATTCTTGGAAGAAAATATTTTCAGTAGGTTTGGTTGTCCAAAAAAGTTAGTAATAGATAATGCTCAGGTTTTTCAATCTGAAAAGTTGATTGAATTTTGCCAAAAATATAATGTGATACTTTCTAATTCTACCACCTATCACCCCCAGGGGAATGGGCTGGCAAAATCTTCAAATAAAACCTTGGTGAAGATACTTAAGAAAAATATTGCAAAGAATAAAAAAAAAATGGGATTCAAAGATGAAGTTTTCCTTATGGGAAAACAAGGTTACTATTAGGAGGTCCACTGGAAAATGACCTTTTGAGTTAGTATATAGAGAAGCTGCTTTATTTTCTATTTAGTTAATAAAACCTGCTGTGGAATTTATCAACGATGTTCAACGAGAATCTAATGCACTCACAAGGAGGATGTATCAATTGGTGGAATTGAATGAAAACATGAAGAAAGTAATGGAGAATCTAACCAATTACTATGAAAAAATGAAGCTAATATTTGACAGAAAATCCAGAGAAATTTATTTATTTTTTATTATTATTATTCTAGAAATCAGCCTAGAGATTTGGTTCTACGGTGGGATGTGAGGAGATAAGATAAAGGAAAATATGGCAAATTTGATCCTCTTTGGTATGGTCCTTTTAAAATAGCAGAACTCAAAACCAATAACACTTTCATTTTGGAAAATTTGGATGGTGAAATCCTACAGTTGCCAGTCATGGGAAGTATTTGAAACATTACTTTCACCATTCACTTCAAGTTATCTCTTCATTGTATATATTGGTTTAATCATTGTGAATATTCGGTGAGATTTCCATTGTAATGTTTCAAGCTAAGATTTTGACTCCATGCACGAAGTGAAGGTACTAATCTGTGGTTCTTAGTGTTTTATTTTAAAACATTATCCCCAGGTGGAGCCTGATGTTGTAGCTCATTTTAATTTTATCTTTATTTAGAAGAAAATGTATATAGATATATTTACAAAAAAATCAAAAGGAAAAAAAAAATTGATATTGAATTTTGATTAATGTATGATGGTGGATTAAGTTGCATTGATTAAATCTTAATGCATACTTAAGAATAAAGTAGGTGGGTCCCTATATGTCAATGTCACCAACACTAAAGTCGGAGATGTTAAACATCGATTATATTTTCGGGCATGATGGAGAACGTGCGCGATACTCATCAGATGGAGAAAACCTTATGGCACTACATGCCCATTGGTTATCCCTCTGAAACCAGACGCAACAACCTTTCAAGATCCGCTCTGGTTGTAGATCAATGGCTCATAATGGTTACAGGGGGACTCCATTGGATTTTATTTGTACATGAGTCTACCCCTGTATTACGTTAACAAGTGAGAATAACGTTGTGTATCCGTTCTACCATTACTCTATCACCGTCTGTCATCGTACCCCTCCGCCACATCATCGACCACATCATCCATCACCTCATCCATCTTGTCACCAGGTCATTAATTCAAATTTCCCATGTTCACAATTAATTTCGTTTTCCCACTGGTTGTGATGTTTCCTTTATAAAATCTCGTTCCTTTTACTCATTTCATTCACCATTGTCCTCTGCTCTTGCTTCCGTGGATCCAATTGTACAAGTTTCAACTCTAGTCAACATCACCCGCCACTACTTACGTATTTTCACGAAGTATCTGACATCCAAGATTATCAAAATGTCGAAGAAAGTTGCCTTAACAGGTTCTACTTTCCATATTCCATTAATGGGCACCAAAAGAGGTATATTTGACCTTGTTTGCTCCATTAATTATGTATAAGTTTACCAACATGTTCTCCTTAACCAAGTTGAGTCTCCTATAAATGTTGCTTCTGTTAGTTCAGGTGTTCTAGGTTCCATGATTCCTCAAAACTATGTTTTTCCATAATTTAAATATTGGCTAGTCTCTGCCCTCTATCCTCAAAAATGATTTTTCATGAGCAAATTAGGTGAAAATATTTTTCAAGTGTCTTCCATCTTGATTCAACAAGCAATATGTTTTCCTTCTGCGAGTTATTATACTCCTTTCTCAGTAGAAACTCTATTTTCTACCTTTCAAGACTTGTCTGGTTCGAATTATGGTCAATTGACCTTCTTTTTAATGCCTACTGGGAAGCATTTGCCTATGGAACCTACTCATTTTACTTTGGATTCTTTTGTTGAGGAAGTTAGACATATGTTACAAATTCTGGCCAAGATTTGAGGAAGAGAATATACTATTGTTGTTGACAGGGCTATCATGGGAATGTTCAGTCTGGTGATGAATCCTAAAACAATTTTTGGCATACCTGCTTTCTGGGAGAAAATGATTAATTCTCAATTGACAGATCTTTCTCTTACTAGATGTTTCATATTTCCCTCGCTACTTACTTACCTTTTCTTGTATACTCATGTTGAAAGATTGAGGCACCTAGGGTTGAATATCATGGACCCTCACAAAAACAAGTAGTCAATGGTATTTTGGACTGATGTGGTAAGAAGTATTGCAAATAATGAGGGCTTGATGCATTTTGTTTCTTTTTTTATCAGTTTCTTACTCAATTTTAAACATTTCTCCTCCACCTTGCATTTTATAAAAGGTTCATTCTTTTCTTCAGCTCACTAAGGATGTTAAAGTAGGTGATTGGTTTCTTTTTGAAGATTATACAGAGATTAGATTATATGGAGCAGAAGATTCCCCTTACAGGCTCCCTACATTTGTGCCTATTTTTTTATTTATATTTATATTTATTTTATAATTTATATTATAATTATATATTATAATTTTTATTATTTTATTTTATATATTTATATATATTATTATTATTTATTATATATATATTTTATATTATATATATATATTTTTTTTTTTTTTTCACCGGAAAAATCGTAATCTTTCATTATATGGTGAAAAATTACATGTAGTATATGATGTTCAGCATATGCGATTTGAGCCCATATATCTATAATATCTACAAACCATCCCTGTAAATGGCTATGTCAAGATCAAAAAAATCATCACGCAGGATCATGTTGTATCAAAAATAAAAAAATCATCACGCAGGATGATGCTGTAATAGTGTCCCATATAAACATATTTACACCTCACAGGGTGCTGATCATAAATAAAACTAAATTATCTACATCATCATATATGTTCGGTAGTTCTTCAAAAATTTAGTGACCATCCACCTGATGGTAGATTTGATCTATATAAGGCCTATGGTAGTACTGGTACTGTGAGGTACCCCTCTATTCTTGGATTATCCACTGTCCTCTTGGAAGGTGCGTGGCTTCCTTGGATAATCTGTCGGCACTGTGGTTATGCTCCCTATAGATATGATGAACAAGAATAAATTGAGATTTGAGATGCATTACTTCGTCCAGAATATTTAAGTGTGTGTGAGCGTGACATCTAGTATTCTGATTGATCCAATTTATGATAATATTTGAGTCACCATATATCCGTAAGTCTTTGCATTCATGATTTAAAGCAAAATGCATAAGATGACGAAGAGTTATGAGTTCTGCAAAGTTGTTCATTCCTACGCCTAGGCCCATCTTGACTTTGTAATAATGTTGATCTGACAGATATAGAATGAAACCCCCCCAACATCCGTGTTGTTGAGCAGCTCCATCGAAAAATGCCCATGGTAAGGAGTGGTCTATGTGATCCGGGGCATCTGGTTTGCGAGAACGAGGGGGAGTATATTCAGGCAATTCGTGATATGATGCTATGATTTTGGCAATAATGGATTGCCTGCAAATCAGGCCATTATCAAAGGTCAATTTGTTCCTTGCTAGCCAAATTTCCCAGCAAATGATGAGAGGAAGACACGGGAGGTTAGTTCCTTCATGTGCTAGGTTCCAGGCATCCCATGCTGCTGAGATGTTGTCACCTTCCCATGTTCCCGTGAACCTGATTTCATCAGCCACGTCATTCCATATTTGTTTTGTGGTATTGCAGGAAAGGAAAATATGTTCTGTCGATTCGAATTGTTGTTTGCAGAGTATGCACCAGGTGGGACCATACACGGATCTATGCATAAGCGAGTCCCCTGTAGGAACCTTATTTCAAAGAATGCACCAGAAAAAGAGTCTGGTCCAGAGTGGAGCCTTTAATTGCCAAATGAGCTTCCACCATCTCTGAGTGAATTTTGGTTGTTTGTTTAAAATCAGACATAGGTAACCTTCCTTGGGGGAGTAGTAACTAGATTCGGCCTTGCTCCACATGAGTTCATCTGGGCCTTCCTTGATGCAGATGTATGATTCACTCAATGCGCTTGTGTAATCCTCCCAATTGTGGTGCCAGATAGGAGGCAAATTTAGCTGCGCTACCAATTTCCATGCTTGTGTGAAAATGGATGAATTCTCATGGTCCACAATTTGGGCAATTACTTTTATGTTCTGTTGATCCAGTATTCGAATAAGCTCACAAGGGAGGTAACATCTCCCCCCTCCACCTGTCCATGGGTCCATTCCAATACGAGCCTTGGTTCCATCATTGATTCTCCAAGTAAGATGGCTGCGGATGAGGAGGAGTGAGAACAATAGAGCTTTCCAAACTAATGAGATGCATGTTCTATTCGAACCAGGCAGTTTGATCCAATCCATGACTTGTAGGGGCCAGATGTATTTGTGGTATGAGATAGATGTCTAGAGATTTTGATTGGTAAGTAATGTCCATCCCATTTTCGCAGCTAGAGCATGTGCAAAGGATGATAGATCTTTAAGACCCCATCCTCCCCGCTTTTTAGGCATGGCAATATTATCCCATCCAATCCATGCAAAAACTCGTTGATCCTGTCCTCCATTCCAAATGTATCTGCAACATATTTGCTTGAGACGAGCAAGAATACCTCTAGGTATCCAGGTTAAAGCCATCCATAATACAGGTGTAGCCTCCATCATAGATTTAATAAGCACCAGCCTTCCTGCTCTAGATAGGAAGTGATGGCTCCAGTGAGAAATCCTCTTCTCAAATTTGGAGATCGACCAAGTCCAATCCTATATCTTATGTCCCAAAGGCTTGATCCAGTAACCCATATATTTGAAGCCCTGGTCCAGAGGTCAAGGATTATATGGGAATCGATGCAAGGCAAGATTGGACTCTTGTGTAGTAGTGTATACCTAGGAAATAGTGGATTTTGAGTGGTTTGCCATCATACCAGTGGTTCTGTAAAAAGTGGCAAGGATCTTTTCAAGATTGATCAAATCTCAAATACTTCCATCCAAGAAGATGAGGACATCATCCACAAATAGGAGATGAGTCAGGTAACATTGATAAGTAATCTTTAAACCTGACAATCTGCCATTCTACTTTTCATGATATATGAATCTGCTCAAGCATTCCATAACAAGAAGAAAGAATAGAGGTGAGAGTGGGCAACCTTGCCTGAGTCCCCTTTCAACATGGAAAAAAGGAGAGGCAGAGCCATTAATGAGCAGACTATAGGTAGGGGTTGATATGAAAACCAATATCCAATTGGTAAATGAGAGGGGGAAGCCCAGGTGGATAAGAAGCATTTTAATAAAAAGCCAGTTCAGTCGATCAAAATCCTTGGCCAGGTCAATTTTGAGGATGATACCTTTTAATCTGCGGGCAAAAATGGAATGAATGGCTTCTTGAGCAGTGCCAATAGCTTCATGAATCTGGCGGTCTTCAAGGAAAGAAAAATGTTCAGGGAGGATATGCCGAGAAAGGATTGGCCTTATACGATTCGCAATGATTTTGGAGATGATCCTATAAAGGCAGTTATAGAGGGAGATGGGCTGGAAATCATCAAAGGAGGCAGGGGAATCAAATTTCGGAATGAGGGCGATGAAGGTAGAGTTGATAGCATTATACAATCTACTTGATGATCGGCATTCCTCCACAACCTGTAGTGGATCCAAGGCCAATAGATCATAGAAAGCCAAATAGAATTCGATTGTCCACCCGTCAGGTCCTGGGCTTTTATCCTTTTTGAACCACTTTAATACCCTTTCAAGTTCCTCCAGAGTTACAGGTGTAATCAATTCATTTGCTTCTTCCTCCCCTACAAAACGAGGGAAGAGTCCAACCACTTGTATGATATCTGCTAGATTGGCCTCATGGGGAGATCTAAATAGAGTTCGAAAGTGGGAGGTGCCCAGTCTAGAGAGCTTCCGGAAATTGTCAGCTTGCTCTCCATCAAGGAGGGGCATTTTCCAAATCGTGTTTGTAGTCTTCCTTCCCTTGGAAAAATTTTGATAAAATTTGGTGTTTTCGTCTCTTGCCTTTAACCAAATGGCCTTACTCTTCAGTCTTCATGATTCTTCCCTCTCCTTGAGTATCTTATCTTTCTGCTTCTCAAGCTCAATCAGCTTGGTCTTCTCTACTGCTGAGGTCAAACAAAGATTCTTGTCATCCAACAATAATTCCAGCTCAGATTCAATGGTCGAAATCTTCTGATCATCCTTAGCCTTCTTTTCCTTAGCCCAGGCCATGGTTAGTTGTTTTAGCTGAGAAATGTTCTGGCAGAAACCTTCCGCCGCTATTCTGTGATTTGTTATAGGGAGGGTGACCCAAAATTCGTTGACGAAACTTGTATATCCCTCATCTTGGAGCTAGATATGATTGAATTTGAAGGGTGCCTTTGGCTTGGCATCAGGTCCAAGAATCTCCAGGTAAATTGGAGAATGATATGGTTTTCCCCCTGACCCCACCCATTGTCTATATCTGGCCAATCTTTGAAGTAGGGAGATTTTGATCAGGAATCTATCGATTCTTCTTGCCAGGGCTACATCCCCTACACTCCGGTTCCTCCACGTAGGCATAGGCTTGTTCATGGGGATGTCTGCAAGATGGTGCTGGTCCAAAAATTCCTTAAAGAAATCAGACAAGGGGTCAACTTGGGCATGTGATCCCCAAGATTCCCCATATCGCATGGAGAAATTAAGATTGCCCCCTATGATAACCCAATCCATAGATGTCGAGTTTAATCCAAGAAAATACTGCCATAATTCCTCTCTCTGCTGGCATGGGCCATATACATTGATGATCCTCAAGGTCTACCCTAGCTCAGCCGAGAAGAGATCCATACCTATAAAGCCTACTCCTCCCCATGTGGCAGATACGTTGATGGTCGGAGGATTATATCCGATGGCTAAGCCCCCAGCTCTACCTATGGCATCCAGTGCATGGAAGTGCCATTCGGGTCTGATGGTAATTAGGGTTTTCTCAATAGAATCAACATTGCCTGAAGTTTCTTGCAGCATAATGATATCAGTTGTTTCATTCTCAATCAACCTCCGCATGGCTAGTTTTTTGGAGGTATTAGCCAAACCTCTGCAATTAAAGGAGAGGCATTTCATGGTGGAACCCCATCTGGGGTTTGCAATGCTCTAAGAACCCCTTCCATGGTAGATTGCTTGCCAGATGCAACCTCGACACCGACTTTCTGAATGACCTTTGTCAGGAAAGATTTACGTCCTCGGGAAGATTGTGCAGGGGGTCTAGGGTAGGTTAGCCCTAGCCCAGTTTGCGGGTCAAGACCCGTAATGTGCCTAGAGCGAAGGTTGTAGGAGTGAGGCAATACCGGGTGGGAAAAGGCCGAAACCCCAGATGAGGATGGGGTCAGATGGACAGTAAGGGAAGAGGGAGCTATGATGGGTGGAGGGATGGAAATAGCGCAAGTAATAGCAGGAGCCAAGGGTGCAATAAAATCCAATGATGAAACAACGGAAAGTGATAATGAAGATGAGTGAGAGGATAGGGGAGAGAAAGGAGTAGTACTCATTTTCCGCGCCATCTCCGTAGCAGCATCAACTCTTTCCCGAGCCAGTGGGGGCGAGGGCAGCTTGTAGGTTTCTTCCACATACTTTGAGGATTCACCCAAGTTATATAAATTTGGGACTGGGATGCTGATTCGCGTTGCCGCCGTAGGAGCTCAAGTTATCGACACAGGTGCTTTTCCTTTTTGTGGCGGTGGAGAGCCAAGGGGATCAGCTGGTTTCACGAGCAGAGGACATTCCTTGAATACGTGCCCTACCTTATGACACCTTCTACAACAAAATGGAGCACCCTCGTAATCCAAAATCTGTATTATGGTGTAATGCCTCCATTTCAGGGTGATCTTCTCTTCCAGACCCTCCCTCATGTCCAAGTGAACTAGGATTCTTGCCAGCGCACAATTTTTTTGTTTGAACATAGGTTTTATCATATTCCAGATACGTCCCAAAAGCATTTCCAATCCTAATAAACATCACTTCAGACCAGAATTGTAGGGGAAGACCTGGTAATCACACCCAGATAGGTCCTGCTCCAATCTGCTTCCGTTCCAGATCAAATAGCGGTGACCTGCGCTTGAGGAGGACCGGTGCCATCTCTATATGCCAGTATTTTGCAAGAAGATCAGTATAGTCTGCCTTTGAAAAATGTAGGGCAAACCAACCCCAAGCCAGGCTCTGAACCTCTAGGAGTTCTTGAAGAATGCCTCCCCAGATCTCTTTTACCCAATTTGTGAGCCTGGTTTTTGAGTAAGCCCTTCCTCTCACATGCCCAAAAAGTACTTTGTTGGGCTTGTCCACCACCTCGCCCATTGATATGTCTTCCCCAAATGTGATGGTAAGGTCCTTTGCTGAAGTCTTCATGCACTTGACCTTTCTCTTCCCTGTTCTTGGCACCGATGGATGTTCCGTCAATGGATCTGAGCCCACATCCTTCAGGGGAGTCACTGCTTTTGTTTTAATGACCAGAGAGTCGAAACAACCTGAAGGGAGGGTATTAGGGCTTGCAGAAATCGAAGGAGGCGAGTTCAGGGGGGGCGCCGGGTTATGGGGAGGGAGCGGATCGAACGTAGGTGAGGGAGGCAAAATAGTAGTGAGGAAATCGAGAGTGCCAGGGGAGAGCGGGGGTAATCAAGTCCTGAGGTTTCCAGAGAGAGAGATCCAAAGTGCAATGGCAAGGTTGAGGATCCCGGAAGTGTGACAATTGATGAAGAACCCAGGTAAGGAGAGGCAGAACTGTCAATGTTAGGGTTAGGGCTTCAACTGCCAAATATGGTTTGTCCCTTGAATGGATCCTGGGAATAATCAAGGGCCTCCTCTTCGATATCCATCTCTTCCATTAACGAAAACCGCCACCAAAACCACCAAGAAGATAGTTGACCGTGCACACAATAAACGGATGTCGACAGGTCGAAATGGTAGGGTAACAGCTATCGTGGGTGCCCGATTTACTGATTTTATTATTTGTTTTGTCTTTGTGTAGGTGCAGGGATGCGCGAGCGCCACTTGCCCACCTGTGGGCACGTTAGAGCCCAAAACATCTTCCTTCTCGAATTCACAAAATTCTACATTTGTGCCTATGAGACTATTTTCATTCAAATTCATCATGCAAAGTTTGAATGTGGATCAAGTACATTTTGTTCCAACAAAGAAGGTGCATTTATTTAAATTTCCAAAGACATTAGGACCTTTCATTGTCAATAACAGGCAAGCTATAGGAGAAATGTAGGAATCTCTTGAAGATATGAATTTGCAGCTGGGTGAGAAGTGGGCATATGATCCTCATAATATTATTTCAAAAAGGAGGGTGGAAAATGTTTATGCGCCCTTTATACATGAAGCTCGACTAGATGTTGAGAAATTAGCAAATGGAGGACAAACGGGTTCGTCAGGAGGGGTGGAAATTGAAACTCCTCATTAAAATGAAAAGCATTTAAAGAGAGGCAGTGTAGATGGCATTGATCTAGAAGAGGAAATAGACAAAATTTCTAAAAGAGTTAAAATATATTAGGGTGGAAGCTCATCATTTGCATCAAGTTTTTAATTACAATTAGGAGAAGTTATTTGTACACCATCTTCTCTTGTTCCAGAAAAAATTGGTAAGAGCTCTATTTTAATGATAAAAAAATTGTATTCACATGAAGAAAAGAACAAGAAGGTTAAAGAGAGCATGGAATCCCAATTGGAGACTCAATTTATCTCAGATTATCAGACTATACTGCTTTCTACTATGGATTTGGAGAGAAATCAACTCAAGCTAGCTTTCTCTCACCCTTCAACTTTGTTTGTGTCTTCTTCATTAGGTTTCAAAACTATCAACTTGACCGTAGATGCTAGAGAAATTCCACTGCCTGATAAAATCAACTTACACAGGCAGCCTGGTGAACTAATTTATAGTGACTTGAAGAAGTCTTCCTTAGTTGCTAGAAGATCTAAAGCAGGGTTAGAAAAATTTGTTAATCAAATTAAATTAGAGAAATCAAGCTCTAGATCCTTAACCACTCAAAATGAGGAATTAAAGAAATTGATTACTAAAATTGGGGTCAATCCAGAGGATAGAAGTGTTGTTCAAAAGTTGTTGCAGGGAGCTGAGACAAAAATCCAGGTGCTGAGAAATAAATTGAAGATGCCCTCCATAGAACATCCAATGGCTTCAAAAGTAGCACAGGTGGAAAAAAGAAAAAGAAGCATTGACTGATGAGCTTATACAGAGGCATGATGAAATCACCAAGTTGAAACAAATGAATTTTTCTTTGCAACAAAAGATTGATTCTCATGTTGGTACTATTGTAGTACAAGAAGATTCTTAAGACCGAGCTAATAAGCTAACTAAAGTCATGACCGAGCTTCAAAATGAGAATGAATTGAAGAAAATTCAAAGAGATTATGAAGATGCCTTGAAGATTATAAAGGTTACTGAAATAGATTTGGCAATGTCCAAGGAGAATGTTGAAAAGTACAGAATGATTTTCAAGTTTCTTCCCTGGAAATTAAAGAGCTAAAGGAGAAGGTGAAGGGAAATATATCCCTTATTCAAGCCAGAGAAATTCTATGGAATGATATCATCCATATTGTGAGGAACATCTGGGAATCGTTGCCTATAGTAGAAGAGGAGAAGATCATCATTAGAGATTTGGAAAACCTGACTATTACAAATAAGTAGAAATTATAGCAACGAGCTCAGTTTGCAAAGAAAATTATTGATTTCCTTAATTCTAGATCTTTACAACAATTAAGGGAATTAGGAGTTGAAGACATAAATGAGTATGTTTTATAAATTAATAAGGTGATTGTGAAAAATCTATACAGAAAAACAGTAGAGCCAAAGTTGACATAGGTAAAAGAAGTTGTAATGAAATTCAATATTGATTTTGATAAGAGAACTAGTGCAATTTTACCCTCATGCTTAGACCAACAGGGAAACCTATTAACCTGGGAGACTTATGAGACTTTTTTGGTGGAGGAAAAGAGCAAAATTGGCTCAACTCATGAAAGAACAACAATGTTGAAGGGACAACCATTGTCAATTATACACAAAGGGATTTTCAACTCTATGGTTGATGAGAACTTTGTTTATTGACAAACCAACATATAGCAAAATTACCAACTTTAGAATGGTACACACAAAGTTTGTCAAGGTTCCTAGTTTGGATACAACCATCTGGAAAAAATGCAAAGAGTGGATGTCACCGACAACAACAAATGCATAAGTCGAACCTTCATTTGCACCACAGTCTCAAATTACCAAATGAAGCAGTTCCATTTGTCATGTAGAAGTCTCTTATTAGATATTTTATAAATAATGTATTTATGTTTTCTCTTTTAATATGTAAAGTTCAAAAGAAATATTAATTCCAAAGTAGTTTAGGAAGTTAGCAGTTTTGGCAGTTCACAGTTTCTTAACTATCCTTTTTGAAATTTTGCATAAAATGAATTCAGAAAGAGAAGTGAGGGTTCCAAGTTTTGGACCTTAGAAGTAGAAACAACTTGTATTCTCAAACTTCTTGTGGATTTGAATAAATATTTCAAAGTGATTCCAAACACTTGTTGAGTACAAAATGTGTTTCCTGTTATTTTCATTTTATGTTTTTCTTCATAAAAGAGAGTAATGAAGTTATTGACCTTTAATTTTACAATGCTGCAAAACAAGATTCCTATGAATTAAAGTTAAAAGTACCTTAATTATGTGATCCTATTTTCTACATATCATCTCATGCTGACTACATATTCCTTCTAAAGTTGTAAAAAAAGGATTTTGCGTTAAGCAACCTGTGTTGAAAACTTTCCACTATCTTTTCTCACAGTTCTTTCATTAAAATTGTACTCAACATCAGAAGGCCACTTTGAATAATTGTCTTTCCCATAGAAGATTAAGAGGCATTGTCTCAATAATTATAATTTATGGGGTTTGAACAATGGAACAACAAACTTATTTTCTCACAGTCTTAAACAAATGTCTTGGGCACTGACCTCTCTTCAGCCGGAGGTTGTTTCCTGAGTAGAACAGGGAGCTTGTAGCACTTAGTCATATTTTCATCGGGTTCCTTTTCACCTTCATCTCTAGAATTTATTTCCTGCATCTCAAATGATCCTCTTATTACATCTCATCAAGGAAGTTAGAAACATCAAAATACTCAAATATACATGCAGGAAGTATAAGTATTGATCAAAACAATAATCAAATCTATAAGTCTAGACAAAAGTAAAGACATAAAGGAGCATCATAATTCGAGAGATACTTATCTTCAATGAGAGGTGATCCTCTCCAAACCTTCAAGAGCCATCTTTTTCCATTGTCTACATAACAATGTTGCATTTAATCAACTTTATCAACAACTAGGCCTACTAGGGACTATCCCATCTAGGGCTTCGTCAAATATGACACAAGTGCTTGAGCATCTTCAAATTGACCATGCATGGTTTCATATCTCAAATATTTGCCTTAAATAAGGGTTTCTCTCAAACCCTAACCTCATAATATCCAACAAACCCTAATACATAAATTGCCTAATGTTATCTTCAAACCCTAGAATTATTTTGGGTTTCCTCCATCTTCTCTTGCTTCCATTAAAGGTGTCTCCATGGGGGTGATCTCCATGACTTTTCTTCAGCCCAACTTTGGTACCATGTTAATTTTTCATATGGCTATATTCTTCCTTGCTTTGATAATTGCATTTCTTCATTAACACATTAGGTTTACCCCATAACATCATAACATTATTATTCATCATCACTTGCAACCATGTAGAAAGAAAAGTATCATCATCGTGAATGTAGTGGAACATAAAGGAACAATAGAATAAAAGCATGCAAATTCTTCTTCTTAGATTGTCATCAAATGACTCATCAAAAGAGAGTACAATGCCCCATATCTTCATTTATGCAACTAACCATAAAAAACAACTAAAACATCCATAAATGAACCCAAAAAATCTTATACTCAAAAATATCATTATGAAGGTTGTAATGAACTATCATTGTCTGTAGTCAACATCTGAATCTTGTGGTCACTGAGCAAAATCTTTGGAAGATTGAGATTTCGTATTTTAGGTCCTGGTCGCACGGAGGAGGAGATATGCAAGCGACTATATCTTTCTCAGTCGCTCCCTTAAGCCCGACATGTGATCAACTGGGGTTAGATCTGGATTGTAGAAACCTTAAACCCTCAGTCGCATGGATGGAGAGTTGTATGTGTGACTGGAAGGCTCCAATCGCATGGATGAGCTTTAGTGTGTGCGACTACAGTCAAATGCTTCCTATTATGCGCCTGTGATTGGGGCCCAAAACCCTAAATCAGAGATATGAGCTCCGGACCCTATAATTTCACCTCAGAGCGAACCTAATCCTCCGCGGATGAGCCTTAGAACTATGCAAGCCAAAAAAAAAGATAGAAGAGCGTCTCATCATTATGTCCAAATGAGGTAGAGGGAATTTGTATTTATAGCCTTTCAAGGTGGTCCACCTTGTTTTAGGGTCGACCTTATCAAATGTGCACATGTGGAATTTTCTTCATAATTACACTTTCTCTTATCCGATTTGAGAGATCTTTAGGTAGATTTTTGTCCTCTCAAAGAGAGGAATTCAATGCAATCATTATCTCTATCAGGTGATCTGCATAAAGTGAAATTTGACTATAGTTTCATATTTTTAACATGGATTTCATCCCTAGTTAGGGCTTACTAACATACCATGTCAACCCACCAATGCTAACCTAAATCACCTAAAAAAAAATTGCTTTGTCCTCTTGTAGGATCCTCCCTTATTGCACTGCTACCTTGCCTTCCTGAACTACTATTCTAGCAATCTTTTGAGCACATACCAGCCCTAAACTAGGGCTCGGTCCCTCCTGAAGAAGAAACAATCCTTGGACGGCTTGCCAACAAAGAATAGCAACATAAGCCATGCACAAAACTAGCCCACACTTGCTCCTCCTTCCCTTGGTCTGCTTTACTATCAAACTTGGCTCCAAACCATCCACAAGAAGACACAAAACCAATCCTTCTTACCTTCGACTATGCTCCTTTGATCCGCGGCCAACTCAAAGATGATTTCTTGTGATGTTGTATTCCTTGGATGTGAGAATAAGGCTCCCTCATCACTCTATTTATATGAATTTCTTGTGGCAACATCTATCCCTCTTCTAGGGTTGTCTCAAGTAAGGCTGACTTATCTTTTGTGCCACAAGCCCACACAAAAACACATAAAAATTAATTTCTCCCAAAGTAAAAGGGATCTCTTGGTGTTCTAAGCATTCCCTTTCTACTTTAAGGGTTATCTATTATCTCCAAGTTCGAAGTCATCAAATCCATGCATGGTTTCACATCCAGAATATTGGGTGCAAAGCTCATCTCTTAGGTACTTAGCCCACAAAGCCCTTTTGTGGTGTCAATTCCTTGCCTATGGTTTGGAGTACCTCCAAAGATACAAATGTCAACACTCCCTCTTAATGAGGGAGGTACTTCCAAGACTTGGAAGTAACTATTCATCCCTATCACTGTTGACGATACTAGCCCAACTCTTGGCGCTCACAACTCTAGCATACCCTATAACATGCACTATGCCCTTCTTGAAAAGTATCACTTGCACAAGTATCCTCTTGAATATTCTTCTCCTAAAATTATTTCAATCCATCCCATTGTTCCTTCTTTCCAATTGTAGAATCATCCTTTCTCCCCACTGACCACACACTCTTATTAGGTTACACATTCTCCCTCTGAACCTCCAAACCTTCACTAGAACTTGACTCCCTATGAAGCTTTGGAACCTATACCTTTTCCTACTTCTGCTTCTCATGATCCATAGGCTTTCCCATTAGCCAATATAGACCATGCTCCCTAACTCCAATGACCACTCCACCAAATCTAGAGCCTATGGGCCTGGGCTTTAATTTTCCATCCTAGAAAATCATGCAAACCACTTTTTCTCGATCATTGAGACAAATAATACATGATATGTAAGATTTGGTGCATATAATACATCCTAAACTCACATCAACTAAACTGACTCCATTTTGAGTGGCATGACACCTAATCCTTTGATCTCCGTCTGACTCTTGTTGCCAACCACCATGTGCAAACTCGAGTCCCACTCAGCTACAGTCTCGAACACATCATGCAAACCTATCATATGCTTCAACGCACCATTGTCCACATACCATGCAGTCTCATTGATGGAACCCTCAGAGAAATGATAAATCAGAGCATAATCCTCACTCTCCAATCTCTTGGAGAGACAATCTATCTCATTAGAAATGGAAACACCTACATCCTCCTTCCCCTTCTTCTTATTATTATCTGTGTGTTTCTTCTTTGGACACTTCGTTTAATGATGACCATACTCGCCATAGTTGAAACACTTCAACTTACTCATGTCCTTCTTTTCCTTTCCCTTCATCCTTGCTGCAAGATCCATGTCATCATCAAAATCCTTCTTCTTTAGATGAAGCTCCTCATCTCGCAATTCTTCCTTAATGAAGTCATCCTACAACCTATTCCAGTCTGGCAACTTCTCTCTAGCAATGATCCCTTTAATGAATGACTTCCATTATAGAGTAAACCCCTTCAAATCAATACTCTCCATCGAGGAATCTAAAACAGTCTCTCTGATGGCAGAAAGCTCATCTCAAACCTGAGACAATCTTGTCATATACGAAGTCACTCCTTAACCCTATATCATTTTGGAAAAAGTCCTAAAGAAATTTCCACATATCATGGTAATTGTTCTTCCCAGACATATGAGGTATCAAAGGATCCTTGACACCATCTAGGATGATTAAATTTTCCTTCATATCCATCTCTTCATACACTTCTAGCTCCTTAGGATCAAACGACTTCTTGATCTCTTTTTCAGAAAAGTCCCAAATCTTGTTCACCATTAGAACCAAATTGATCGTTTCCTTCCACAGACTATATTTAGACAATCCTTCCAATTTTTCCTCATATCACAAACCAACTAACAAGTTTTACATTGCTATTATTCCTTCAACAATAATGTAACCAACTCCCTCTTGAGTTTACTTGTTGTTCACACTCTAATTCATTGGCCCTTGAAATTAGCTATGATACCATTTTTTTTTTCCACAACACTAGATAATCTATGTTTTAAGGGTCTTATAATCTATAACACAACCAACTCAAATCCTGCAACAAACTACTTTTCACAGTAGAATAAATACAGTACTAAATAAACTAGTGCACAAATAGAACCCATTTTACAATTTTTCAACAACCCAACTTCGTTATATTATCACTCTATAATAAAAATGTCTAGGGCTCTCGTACTAGGGATCATGGCTCTCATATAATCATTAATACAATAATACAAACTAGGGTTTGGTTTCAACAACCATGACCACCAATCTACCCTGAAAAAGGTACCAATTGGCCTACTCGCTAATGTAGTTCACTTCATAGCTCCACTTGGTCCACATGCCCTGAATACATATGTTGGTCCTTCTACTCCCAATATGTAGA
This sequence comes from Pinus taeda, assembly GCA_000404065.3. NCBI lineage: Eukaryota > Viridiplantae > Streptophyta > Pinopsida > Pinales > Pinaceae > Pinus > Pinus taeda. The sequence continues at coordinate 146,713 of APFE030203836.1, forward strand.
AACAAAAATATTCCTTTATCAATGAATCCTACTCCTTTATATCACTAAACAAGGCTCACCTTATCTTCCCTCTAGTTGATCATTAGTCCATCAATGAGTCAACACATAGGGACTTCTATGAGTTGTTCACAACTTTTTTTGTGAAAAACTCTTAAGTTGCCAGGTTGTTACTCCTCAGTCCTTCAAGAAAACAACACTTTGGGACTTTAGACTCCTCCCACTTCTACCTTCCTATGTTTCTCCAATGAAGAAAAACTTAGGGCATGGAGGTTTCCCACTCTTTATTGTAAAATGTCCTTCCCTTCAGCAAACTAGGGCTTAATGATTGGTCCACTTGGTTGCCTTCTTTTCTCCTTCAGAGAGTCAACCCTTTACCTCTACTTTCTACCTCTCCAAGAAGGCTTAATTTCCTTCTTTAATCGTACATTTAGGGCACACAAGACACCTTCCTATATCCCTCCAACTGTTATTGGGATTCCCAAACAAAATTGTCCAAACTAGGACAACCATCTATGAGAAAACAACATCAACCAAGGAGAAATAAAAACATAACTTAGGAGATCTCTCCTTCTCAACCTTGTGCAATCCCTTCTATGGATTTCGACCTTTGTTAGGGATTTATAACATACCACATCATCCCATTAATGCTCACCTAAATCACCTCAAAAAACTTTTCTCTCTCCTCGTGTAGGCTCCACCCTTCCTTCACTACTATCTTTCATTCTTGAAATATTGTTCTAGCACTTTTCTGAGCACAGACCAACCTTGAAATAGGGCTTGATCCCTCTTGAAGAAGCACATAAATTTGGATAGCTTGCCAATAGAGAATAGCAACATATGGGCGTGGAGCTTGATTATCTTCTATATTCAAAGGTATCGCCGGATTGGACCCCAGTTCAAAATGGGGCGACAATGCCGCCCGTAAAATATTTGCTATAGGGGGGGTCCGAGGGGGGGCGGCTGCGACCTTTTGGGAGCCCCCCCTGGTAGGGGGATTGGAGGCAGCGCCCCTGAAGCTAAGAATAGATGTAAAATTGCCTTGTAAAATGTTGTAATTTCGTAGTCAATCTGGGCCGTTCATTAGGAGGAGATCTGACGGTAGAAGTTATGTTTAATTTAGGGTTTTTTGCCCTAGAAGACAACCCCTCGCTATATATGAGGGAGTTGTATTGCTTCTATGTATATCCGTATTCTGAGTGAGGAAGAGAGAGGAGATTGAAAGCAAAGAGGGAGTTACAACGGATCTGTTGTAGGTTGTATCTCTTCAGTTTGCTAGATAATATAAAAAGGACTGGCTGTTTCTCCGTGGACGTAGCCCAAACTGGGTGAACCACGTATATTTGTGTCTCTCTTGTTTTATGTGTTTTCTGTGTTTATATTTCTGCAATATTTTATGTGTTCCATTGCTCTGTAATATATAATTTTCTAACAACATAAACCATACAAAAAAACTAGTCCAAACTTGCTCATCCTGTGATATGTTGTTAAATGTTAGTTTTATTGTGCTAATTTCAACTTTAGAATTAAAAACAATTGCTCGTCATTTGCTTTATGTGCATGGGTTTCCTTTATGGTGTTTGTGAATGTAAAAGGTAAATATGTCAAGTTTTATGTCAAATTCATGAGAAAAATAGCATGTAAGTAAAGTGTTGAACAACAACAATCAAATATATAGAAAACCATCAAATTGAACACTTAACATAGTGTTTTGATGAAGGAGTTCACCCCTCCAGGGCTACATCTCCTTGGTCCAACTTCCATGGCTTGGGCCTCTGTATTAGCTCAAAATGAAGTGATGTTTACAATGCTCTATTGCTCCTAAAACCTGTTTCAATGTGCTCAAAACATCAAAATAATCTAGGAATGACTTTTTCTGCCGCAAAATTGGTTGAAAATTGCAAAAGTTATGGCCAAATCAGTTTCTCCTAGGAAATCTCCACTAAAACTGGAGAAAATCTAGTTAACTCCGCTAAATTTGGAGTTGTTTCAGATTTGTCAGCTCTGCCAAAATTACCACCAACTTAAACTGGCTTTAATTATGCATAGGCTCGGATTAATTATTGTTAATCTTCAGTTAGTGCTAATCACGCAGTTATGGTTTAGTGCTGGCGATGGTTTTCGTGGTAGTGGTCAGATGGGAGGGGGCTGGCCCTCTCTTTCCCCCAACTGCCAGCAGCTAACATAACAAACACAAATGGAAACCATTGTATGTTATGACGTAATGGTGTGGCATAGTGGTGGAATGTTGGTCTTGTACGGGTGAGGTCGCGGGTTCGACTCCGCCGATTTGCCTATAATAATTTTGCCACTACACGCCGATGATGCCAGACCTTTGTGGAGGGACACATGGCAGCCTTCGGGCTTGCCACATGTCTCCTTCTCATTGGTCCTCCTCCAACCAATGAAATCAAGCTAAATCACCAAACTATCGACCAACCAAATTGTGCCACTTGGCGAGACCCCACTGAATGTTGACCAACCTTTGACCTACATAGTCACCTCCCACATCAACAGTACAAACTTCTGACTATGCAGTGACTGTACTTTTTTTCTTCAAATTTCCTTTGTTTGGCAAAGCAAACAGAATGTGATATCTTCCTCATACGAGCTCCGTTTTGAGTGAAATTAGTTGCATTGGGATCGTATCACCGAGATAGACACGATCGTTCAGTGTTTAAGTGATTTTGAGCACTTTAATTTTTGAGCTAAATACTAATCCCCTGATCATATTGCCATCAACTTACTTCCCTATCAAACTTGGCTCTAAACTAGTCATAAGAAGACACAAAAATAATCCTTCTTACCTTTGGCTAGGACCCTTTGATCTATGGCCAACTTGGAGATGCTTTTCTTATGATGTTATGCTACTTGTATGTGAGAATGAGGGTCCCTCCTCACTATATTTATAAGACTTTCTTGTGGCAACATCTAGCCCTCTTCTAGGGTTGTCTCAAGTAAGGATGACTTGTCTTTCGTGCCACAAGCCCACACAAAAACACATAAGAAATAATTTATCCCAATCTACAAGGGATCTCTTGGTGTTCTAAGCATCCCCTTTATCCTTTAAGGGTTCTCTATCATCTCCAAGTGCCAAGTCATCAAATCCATTCATGGTTGCATGCCCACAAGCTTGGGCGAAAATCACATCTCTTAGGTACTTAGCCCACAAAGCCCTTTTGTGGTGTGAATTCATCCACAACCCTGCACCCTAGGGTTTGGAGTATATCCTAAGCTAAAAATCTAAACAATAGGTAGTCTGGAGGATTACATTTGAGAGTTTCTGAGACTAGCAATTATGGTCACAGATATTTCAGAGGCCAAATTGGTGATGCTATTTGTATATGGGTTGTCAAGACCTCTCCATGGATGGGTCAAAGGCTTTGAACCCACAAATCTTTGTACAAAAATTAACAAGACCAGGGACATCAAACATGCCACTTCTAAAACCAAATTCACTCCTAAGCCCTCTTTCCCTTCGAAGAGTAAAGAGGTCAATCCTTTTAAGAAGGAGTGGACCCGGAAGGAGTTGAGAAAGAAGAATCTATGTGTCAACTGTTAAGAGCCTTGGGCACCAGGACATAAGTGTGCACGTAAAGATAAGGTGCTAAAGACACACTATATTGAGGTGTACTCTAAGAGCGATTGTGAGGATATAAGGATAGGGAAAACTACATCAGACAGTTGGAGGTCAAACTTCAAATGCAGAGGGAAAAGCCCCTATAATTGCATCCATCTCGGGATTCCCCAGGTATCATACTTTCAGAGTAAGAGGGATTCAGGTATGACACAAGGTGACGATATTGATTGATAGTGGATCTTCCCATAATTTCATAGATGTGGCCATGGTAGAACAAATAGGGATTCCGACGAAGGAGTTTGATGGTTTTACGATTGTCATACCTGGTAACCATAAGATGGATTGCAATATATAAATCCACAAACTGCAACTAACTATGGGGAACAACATAGTGACTAAGAACTTCTTCATGGCGGATGTGTCAGTGACCAATGTGGTGTTAGGTTTTTAGTGGATCTACTACATTGCGAAGTATATTATGGATCAACAGAACATGGAGATGGAATTCAAATATCCAGTAGATGGAAAAAGGGTAGCTTTGAGGGCCATGCATCAGTAACCACAGAGAATAGTATCATCCAAAAACATGGAAGCAGTATCAAGGTAGGGAGATATTGAGTGGGAGGTTTATTTCCTTACTACAACCAACAGACAACCATACCAGCCACAACAACATCCCGAAGACATTCGGGTATTGCTCCGTAAACACTAGAAATTGTTTCTGACATTTCTCCAAGTAGACCACCAAATAGGGGTTTTTTTTCATGTTATAGAGTTGGAGGAGGGTGTACAGGCAGTCATTACCAACCCATATCAACACCCCAAGGTTTACAAAGATGAAATTGAGAGGGCCATTAAGGAGTTATTGAGGTTGGGTCATATTCATCCTAGATCCATTCCGTTCGTTTTTCATTAGTGATGACTAATAAGAAGGACGATACCTTGCGGATGTGCATAGAATATTGGGCTCTTAACAAGAGAAAAATCAAGAACCAGTATGATATTTCCAAGATAAGTTATTTATGGATGAACCGAGGGGGGGCAAATAATTTTCAAAGATTGATCTTCTCGGGCTACCATCATATTCAAGTTTGGGAGAAGGACATCCCAAAAATAGATTTCATGTGCCATTTTGGGCACTACAAGTTCATGGTCATGCCATTTGGGCTGACTAATGCCCCCACATCTTTCCATTCATGAATAAACCATGTGTTCAATAAATTGTTTCAAAAATACTTATTGGTCTTCTTTGATGACATATTGGTATACATCAAGACTTGGGAGGACCATCTGATGCACTTGTATGAGGTCTTAAGGATTCTAGAGGAACAAGAGCTTTGTACAAAGGAATCCAAGTGTCAGTTTGGAATGACATAGATGCTCTAATTAGGGCATGTGATTGGGAATAATTGAGTTTAGGTCCACTAGGAGGAAATCTAGGCAATCATTGACTGTCCCACCCCCAATAATGTAATAGAACTGAAGAGCCTCCTTGGCCTCTCCACCTAGTATAGGAAGTTTGTTAAGGGGTTCTCACGGTTAACAACACCTCTAACATATCTCACCAAGAAGGGATCCTTTAGCTAGTCAAAGAAAGTGTAGGAAGCATTTGAGAAGATGAAGGAGGTAATGATTGTGTGCCCTATGTTTGCACTACCAAATTTCACCTAGCCATTTGTGCTATAATGTGACGCTTCGGGGATGGGGATATGAGAATTTTTTATGCAGAATAATCGCCCCATAACATTTGAGAGTTGCAAACTCAAAGATTATGAGTGCCACTATTCAATAAAGTAAAAAGAGATGTTGGCCATCATGCATGCATTGGCAAAATTCAGGAAATATCTTGTGGGGAACAAGTTCAAAGTAAAGACAGTTCATAACAGCCTGGGGTTCCTCATGGAACAAAAGGCACTGAGTGAGAGGAAAAAAATTGGATCATTGAATTACATGCCTACAACTTTGTGATATAATACACCAAAGGCAAACACAATATAACGCTTGATGCTCTTTCAAGGATGTCACCCTCTCTTACTCATAGAGATGGTAGATGATTGGAAGTCGTTGTTACTTGTGGAGTATATGAAGAATAAATTTCATGTGAGATTCTGGAGGGTTTGATTCATGATAAAAGGTATCAGGGTGTGGATGATATCATTATTACAAAAATTGGATCTATATAGTACTAAAATCACAGCTCAAGGAGAAAATATGCAGACAAATCACAGCTCACCCTTAGCGGGGCACCCGGGCTAAGTAAAGACCTATAGGAAAATTAGGGAGAGTTTCACTTAGAAGGGCCTCAAGATGGATCCATTGAGGTTCGTGAAGGAATGCAACACTTGCCAGCAGAAAAAAGAAAAACACACGCATCAAGCAGGTTTACTGCAGCCACCCCCTATCGAGCAAAAGTGGGAAAGAATTTCCATGGACTTTATCATTGGGCTAACTTCGATGCAATGCAAAGACCGTATATATTTGGTATTATACTGACTCACAATATTTTTTCATTTCTTTTCCATACCATAAATATACTCAGCAGTGCATGTGGTCGAGTTATGCTTTAAGGAGGTCTTCAAATTACATGGGTTGCCAAAGACCATTGTTAGTGACATGGATGGTAAGTTCATAGGCGACTTCTAGGAAGATATATTCAAACTTGTGGGGACCGAGCTGACACCAAGCACTAGATACCACCCACATATTGATGGACAGACAAAGATAGTCAATAAATGGTTGGAGGGCTATCTCGGGAATTATGTAACTAGCCAACAAAAGGCATGGGTAAAGTGTTTACATCTGTGGGAGCATTGTATGCACCACCTTCCACATGTCCATCAACATGATACCCTTAAAATTTTATATGGGTATGATGCTCTGACATTAGAAAATATGATATTTGGGGATAGTGAGACACCTCTAACCAAGGACTGGATTCCAGAAAGCTGAGATATTTTGAAGGTCCTCAAGGAAAACCTACAAATATCTCATAATGAATAGAAATTATACGCAAATAGGCACAAAGTGGAGTGTAGCTTTGAGGTGGTATATATGATGTACCTCTATCTTAAGGCCCACAAGCAGTCATTACTCAAAACAAAGGGAGAAAAAAGTTGAAACTCGGGTTCTATGAGCCATACAAAATTGTGAGACAAGTAGGAGAAGTGGCCTATGAGCTTGAGCTTCCTTAAGGATGTAAGATTCACAACCTATTTCATGTATTGTGTCTTCTTTGATTCCGCACTTTTGAGAGTCAAACAAGAGGTTGTACCCTTGATCACACGTCTTTCCAATTGTAATGTCCCCGACCACTTAGGAAGCATATGATGGAGTCTATTAGCCTAACATGGTTCCCAAAGGCTAAGGCACATTAAATTTAATAAGGGAACTTAATTCACATAGGGAAACATTATAAAACTATAAGAGGTGAATAGGGGGACACTTCCTAGGCAAATGAAAAGTCATGTTAATTTTATAAAGTGAAAATATTATAAAGTGACTTTATAAAAGTTAAAAGGGTTAAATGATGGAAAAAGTGGACACAAGATTATAAAAGAGAAAAATTGAGGAGACTCTCCTCATTCTTTCACTTGCATTTGGATAATATGAGTTCTTTAAGAGTTTTTGAGAGAAGCTTAGGGTTTGAGAAACCCTAGCCACCATAGCTACCTTTTGTGTTGAAACTAGACACCCTGGCTGGTTTCAAGAGTGAAATCGCTCAAATTTCACCATTGTGTTTTAATGGAGAACATGATCTGCAAGAGGTATTGAACTAGAAGAGGTTTTATGATACAGGTGGCTCCAGAAAGGCTCAGAAATCAAAGGTGGCGCTAGAAAGGCTCAAAAATAAAATTCTTTAGATTTTGGCGAAACTAGGACTAGATCAAAGAGCTCATCGTTCTAATTCCAACGGTACAAATGATACTAAAATTCGCCTTCATATGCTCAATATATTCGTAGTCAAAGTTTTGGTCAACTAAGCCCCAATGGCTATCTTTGGCAGAGAGCCAAATAAATTTGGAGTTCCGCCAAATTGGAGGTTTGGATAAATTTGGTAGAAGCCTCTAAACTTGGCGATTGTTATCTAAACGAAAAAATGGCACTTAATAGTGACAATTTCTGGTTGTCAGAAAAGGAGAAATTGTCGCCTGCTTAAAATGTCCAGTGACCCTGAAATTTCCACCGACGGTTTATGAATCAATTGTTTAAAAAAAAATTATTAAAAAAAGGGGGTGGCAATCCACCAACCCCCACCTTGCATTGTATTAATCATATATATATATATATATATATATATATATATATTATATATATATATTATATATATATATATATATATATATATATATATTATATTATATATATATATATATATATTATATATATATATTATATATATATATATATATATATATATTTAGCCCAATGGTTCGGGCAGTTTCAACGACTGATTGTTGACCATTGTTCAAACCAGGGACGCTGAGAATCGAAATCGCCCAGTGGCCCCACTCACACGCCTTTCAACAAAAAAAAACCACATAACTACCAATTTCCATATGGGAGAGATCGATGGGGTTGGAACCCCCGACCGACCAATCAACATTTTTTTTTTTAAATTACCACTAATCGCTAGGCCAGGTGGTCGTACATTGTAAAGTCCACCACCCACAATTATTTAAACACCAAGTTAATTCACTTTCCCAACGGAATGGAGGCAGTGAAACCTAGCACTAAGAATGAGGCATGAGATCATGACACGATTCCAGGAGGCATAACCCTATTGCAAGGAATCTTGAGGAATCTTGAAAGATTTCGTTGGAGCCCATTTTTGAAGGTGTCAGAATCATGCCAAGTTTATACTCAAATGAAGAAGAACATCGCTAGGAATCTGATGGCATGATCATTTTTCTGCTCTGAGTAGCGGATTTTTCAGAAGCATAATGTTGAGGGTGGAGCCATGAAGTTGGAACCTTGACGCAGGAATCTACATGGAATCTAAAAGATTCCTTGGAAGACCAAAAATGATATTTTCAAAACCAGGCCAACTTTATACTCGTTTGACTCATTTCACAAGGAACATGATGGTGTGATCATTTTATTTGTCTAAGTAACCAAAATTCAGTAAACCTGCAGAGGAGAATGTCTGAGGAATCTTTGAGATTCCCAAGGAGCCTAGATTTGACTCAGTGAGAAAGAGGTTGAGCTTACAGTCATATTTCATGGTTTTTCGCAAGAAACGTGATGGCTTAGACAGTTCCTTCATCCGAGTATCTGATTTTCAAGTTGTACCTAGACTTGGAGCTATAAGGTGCATTGTTGTCATGTCTTTAGTTGATTTTGTTGAGATGATGTTTTGATTCTGAGATCCATGTATGCCACATTGTGAGAGGATCTTTGTATTTTTGTCATGTTGAAGGAGAGATTTAATGAGTAAAAGTTTTTATATAAGAATGTCTCATGGAGATACATCTCACTCTAGTACAAGGGGTTCATCCTTGTATTTACAAAAGAATACATCATGTACTCATCATCATCTTGTAGCAACTAATGAAATGGCCTCCCTAGTCTTAACACTAGGCCCAAAGACGTAGCCCACACTAAATGAACTTCGTTATCATATCGTTGATTTATGGTTGTTCATAATTATCATTTCTTATTTTTTCCTTGTCTCTTATTGATGGTTTTCTAAGGTGTTGTTAGAATATGCATTGCTCATGATTTCAAAAATAAAATGTAAGCATCAATAAAAGGTCCTGTATAATGGGGATTTTTGTTTGAAAAGCACTCATGAAATTTCCTAGATCATTTTATCAGTTGATCTTACCTTTTTATATGGTGTTTTCTATCTTATCTTGACAGGTTAAGGAAAACCCACTAAGGCATCAAGTTCTAGATCAAGATGGGGTTGATTTTTCTAGTGGAGAAGAGCCATACTTTACCTCAGATTTCGTGGGTCAAAGTTTTACCTGAACTGGTCGATTTTATTCATCTTTGGAGGGGAAAACCTCGTCCATATTGGGTTGAGTTTCTCAAAGAGTGGAGGGTCGAGATTATCTCCCCAAGCTACTGCTCGAAAACCCTCATTGCCAATGAGTACTTGAGCTCTCAGAAGAATCTTGTTCAGATTCTAATCTCGTGGTTCATCTGCTAGTAGAGAGAGACAGTGTCATTGCATTTGTTGGAGTAGAGTTGGGTCATTTTTTTGTGGGTGATAGTTAGATAAAACATACCCTTCTTGTCTTCATGGAATTGTGTTACATTTATAAGTAGGACAACCTCTTGAATGGTGATTTCCAATTGAAGTATTAAGTGAGAGGGATTAGATTTGTAATAGTCACACATGGGAATAGGTTTGTGCCTAACAGGGGGTTTATTCTTCATTGTGGAGTCTATTAGGGTGTTAGTATTATTGACCAGTGATTGTTGTAGCACGTTCCTAGCATACATACATGATATCAACTCATATTATCTTTGTGTATAGTTTACATCATTCCTGCCACCTCATAATTCTTGTATTTATGAATGTATGGCTCCTTTACTACTGTAGCAAAATTGCATCAGTGGTAGGTGTTGACTTTACACCCCAATGCAAACAATCTCTTTTGGCATTTACTCTTGTGTTTGCATTGTTTAAATATTTCCGAGTTGTTATTAATTAATCATGCCTATGGACAAATGTTCCATTAAAATGTAATGACCATTTTTCATGTTGTTTGAGATAAATAAACACGAAATTTACACATACATTACCTTGCACATAAATTATTTGTAAAAATTCCTTAGTGAACCAGATTGTGTGAACTCAAGAAATTTAATGACAAAATTTGAGTATACCTAGAAATTTCAATGTTCATCTTGAGGTACTCCTAGTGGGGATCTTACATCAACACTAAAAAGATTGTACTTCAAATACTTAACTAGAAAAACATTTTGTGCCCTAATATGTTCACTTCCAAGACTTGCCTCACCTTTTCCATGTATCTTGACAGAAGAGTTATTTCCAAATGAAACATTATCACTCTTTTTCTTTAAACTGACATATTTGTTTCGATCTCCATTCATATGTGTCAAAACATCTTCCTTCTTTTTCCTTTCCAATTTCATAGCTTGTTGTTTTGTCTTTATGATTGGAGCGTTTTCAAGCATGCAATTTTGTGTTATGTGACAAAGATTATTGCATTTGTAGCACACAATGTTTTGATTCATTAGTGGTTCAAATAGATTGTAGTTTTTATTGGTATAAACATGAACATTTCTTGTTTTTCCCCTTCCAAAATCATTCATACTTCTTGCATAATTGTATCTTGTATTTACTTTACAATAGATTCATTTATGCCAAAAGTTTCTACAGGAGTAACAATGACCAAGAATTTTTTTTTCATACCTGGGAGAGTAGGATGACCTTCTGAAGTTGTTTTGTCTGGTAGGAGGTTCAAATCATTACTAATCAAAATAATTTCTTGAAGTAGCAACGTTTCCAAATTCCCTTTTAATTTATCTATTCAAAGGCTTAAAGCTTATGCCTTCCTTTCTTGAAGATGTGCCTTCAAAACTAGGACCTGTTTTATCACCTGGAGATATTTGACAGCTAAGAATTTTATACAACACTAGTGAGTTGTTCAATTTCTTATTAAGCTTATCAACTTCATGTTGGAAATTGGATATACCAATGCTCCCTGTGTGTTTCGTGACATGGACTAACTGCCTCTCATGCATCGTTATCTCTGGCGATGTTATCGATGACTAACACCTATGGGTTTTTGTGTAGCGACAATCATAATTCCAAAAGGCGGTATCAGATCATAGGTCACGAGTTTGATACACACCCTTATCGCATTGGGGGGGGGGGGGGATTGTTGGACATTGGATAAACCAATGCTCCTTATGTGTTTCGTTACATGGACTAACTGCCTCTTGTGGATCCTTATCTATGGTGATGCAATCATTGACTAACACCTACAGGTTTTGGTGTAACGAAAATCATGATTCCAACACTTCAGCATTCAATGTTACAAATTTATCCGGATCTCTTTAGCTATCGAATTAACCAAGATCTTTTACTTTTGTGATGTTAGAATAATTACATGTGAAAGAGTATGAAAAACCACATGTGCATACTTTAAAGAAGAGGAAACATAATGATGACCATTAAATCAAAGGACACACACACATTGATAACGAAGTTCGCTCAGTATGGGTTACATATCCGAGCTCGATGTCAAGAGTGGGGAGGTCGCTTCATTAAATTTTGCAAGATGATGATGAGTACATGGTACATTCTTTGTCATTACAAGGATAAACTCCCTCAACTAGAGTGGCATGTCCCTCCACGAGACGTACTCCTATACGAACTCTCACTCATATGGGCTCTCTTTTAGCATGACAATATATTAAATTATCACATGAAGTGCATACAAGCATCCTCCAATGGAATGCTAAATAAGGATCTCAACAACAAAATCATCATCTCAACAAAACAGAAGAAATACATGGCATCACTGCATCATATACCTGCACTTCTGGGGAAGGCCTAAAAATGCATAGCTCTGTTGAAGAAATTGACTGCATCATTGAATTTGTGGTGTGAAGTCGTGTCAAATGACAATAAACTCGACCCCTTTTTGAGACCGTCAAAATATGGACCCTCAGGAATCTCAAAGATTACTTCTTGCTGGTTGACTAGAATTATGTTGGTCAGATGAAAAATCTAACTTTGACTTCACCAATGTGCTCCTTGCGAGAAACTAAATAAAATGAGTATAAAGTTGGCATGGTTATGAAACTGTCAAAATTCGGCCCTTAGGGAATCTTTTAGATTCCTCATGATTCCACAAAGATTCTTCATTGCTTGAAATTATGTTGATTAGATGAAGAAACTGATCACACCATCACGTTACCTGGGGAAAATTGATAAGAATGAGTGTATAAAGTTGGTCTTATTCGGAAACTGTCAAAATTAGGCCCTTATGGAATCTTTTAGATTCCTCATGATTCTAAAAAGATTCCTCTCTACAAGTTAATTGAAGATCTCTTGCTTAGATGCGAAAACAGATCATGCCATCAGACTCCTGGCAAAATTCTGGTTCCTTTGAGTATAAAGTTGGCATGATTTTGTTACTATGAAAATTTGGCCCCAAGGGAATCTTTCAGATTCCTCATGATTCCGCAAAGATTCCTCTTTGCAACTTCACTAGAGATACATTCCTCAGATATGAAAATCGATCATGTCATTAGACTTTTGGAAAAATTATGGTTCGTTTGAGTATAAATTTGGCATGATTCTATCATTGTGAAATTTTGCCCTCCATGGAATCTTTTAGATTCGTCACTGATTCTACATGGAATATTTTGTGGAATATTCCAGTGAATATTCCCCTAGAATATTCTCTATCTCGAAAAAACATGCATATTCCTAGTTCCATTGTGTGGATTCGGTCCTTCGTTCGGCCTCTGTTCTCACCGTTCCCTCCGACCTTCGATGGTTGGGCAATTGAAAGATTTGGGTTTAAATAATTGTTGGTGGGTGGACACACCAAAGCTTGCCAAGTGGCGCATTGGCGGCTGCCCACATTACTACCCGAAAGACCCAGGTTCAAACTTGGCGCGCGATAATTTGTTTTTTGGAGTGGCATTTTATTACGGGGTTGGAGTTTTTTTTACTTAGTGGTGGTTATGATATGTATAGTTGTGCATTTATTTTTTGGTTGGGCTGCTGCATTGGGCGAGTTGGCTAGCTGGACGGTGCGGGTTTAAACCTCGCTGACCCATTTTAAAATGTGGTGTCATGGCCATTATAAACAGTCAGCCCTATATATATATATATATTATATATATATATATATATATATATATATATATATATATATATATATATATATATCTATATATATATATATATATAGATATATATTTATATATATATATATATATATATATATATATATATATATATATATAGATAGATAGATATAAGTAACATGGGGGTGGCGGGGGTGGCAGCCTGCCACCTCATTTTATATATATTTTAAATTTTTTCACATTTAAAAGAACATGGTCAAAAAAATCCCACCAGAATTTTGGGGTCACCGGAAAAATTAACGAGGCGATAAATTTTCCCATTACGGCCGCTGGAATCTGTCGCCGATAAGTGCCAAATTGTTGCCTCATTAGTGGTTACCAATGGGCGTAGTTTGACCAAAACTTTGACTATTCATAACTTTCACATACGAACTTAGATTGAGGTGTCATTTTCACCGTTGGAAATATTACGACGATATATTCGATATGACCTTGGTTTCACTTCAATCCAACAACATTTATTTTTAATCTTTTCCAAAGCCACTTCTGAATTTTGAGCGTTTCTGGAGACGCCTAGATCATTCCTCCCCACTGAGGAGATTTTGGTCCTCCAAAAGCATGAACATAATCTTCATTTGTTGTGTTACATTATTTTCACAATAAGTGTCCTGACAAGGTACACTTCCTTCTCCTTCACCCTTGTTTTTCGGAGCCATAAGTGATGAACTGACACCTGCATTCTCTGCAAACCTGTAGTACAATATTTGGTAAACTACATGTTCACTTACATTACTCTTCATGACCCAAGCATCCCCATACTTTCCAAGAATTTATAAGACACACTCTTTGGTCAAGTGTACATCATAACATAAACCGATACCCCAACTATCAATAAAAAAGCCAAAAACATCATCATTGCTTTAATAAGCCATTGAAAACACTAACGCTTTTACAATTATATCACAAGACATGATTTACAAAATGCAGCCATGACAAGTTATTATATCTATTAAAACCATCTCTCACTCATCAAAGTGAATGGGTCATATCCATGTGACAGATTTTCTTGTTAGACATTTTCACCAGTTGGTTCCTGCACAGGCGCTTTGTCCTTAATACGCTGCTTTGGATGGAGCCTCCAACATGTGGCTCTTTGATGTCCACCTTTGTTGCAATGATTGTAAAAGGTCTTCTTCCTCCACACTTGTTTAACCTTCTTACTTCCCTGATATGGAGAAGGCATTTCATGTCTCATCCTCTTTCTTGTTGCCATTCTCTTCCAACACTCAGCAACCACATGGTTATGCAAGCCACAAAAACTACATGGTTTGTTACGCCATGATTTCTGCTCATTATTAACAATATGCTTGTAATCTAAATGGAATTTAGAATACCAAGAATTTTTATACCTCTTTTGGTTGTCTTTGGTGTAACCTTGATGATGAGAGCTTGCCTTAGCTCTTCCTGTGCAATGTGCACTATCATGGAGGATTGTAATGTGTTCCAATCATCCTCTTTCCTCGATGGTTTCGAAAATGCCTTGGAAGATTCTTCTACCTTTGAGCACTCTCCTTCAGTGTATCCCATCTTGGTAGGGAGTCTCAGGCCGATTCCTGAAATGGGTACCTCAAGGCTTCCAACAAAAATAGCGTCATGTGAAAATGAATTGAAGAACGATCAACATTGTTTACCTCCGCTGTCGATTCTAAAGTAGGTGATGATGGATTCACTAAGCCTTTGTTGTGCTTCAACTCTTTCAAGGCCTCTTTCGTGCCTCGTATCTGAAGTTGCAATCTTTGCTTCTACTCTTTTCTTCTTGTAGAAGTCTCCTCAATTCAACATTCTTTGCTTGAAGGCTCTGGTTGATCACTTCATTTGAATGATGAGAAGAGGATGAGGAAGAAGAATGTTCACTTGAGGGGGTAGATGGAGCATCGTCCTCTTCTCTTTCTTTCTCATGTTCCTCTCTTGCCATTTTCTCCTCATAATCTGCATACATTGAATCTACTATGTTGGCGATCTTGTATAAGGCCTCATAGAGATCTTTGTTGTTCTCCATTTTTCCTTAGAGTTATCATTCACACTCTCAATTCACATCAGCGAGAAGATTTCTCTAATACTAAACTTGATCTAGATCTCTTCGGCTACCGAAATTAACCAATATATTTTACTTTTGTGGTGTTAGTAGAATTGTGTGTGAAAGAGTATGAAAAACCATATGCGAATAATTTAAAGAAGAGGAAACATAATGAAAACCATCAAATCAAAGGACATACACACATTGATAACGGATTTCACCCAGTGTGGGTTACGTCTTCGGGTTAAGTGTAAGAGTGGGGAGGTCGCTTCATTAATTTTTGCAATATGATGATAAGTACATGGTACATTCTTTTCCATTACAGGGATAAACTCCCTCAACTAGAGTGGCATGTCTTTCCATGAGTCATACTCCTAACGGAAATCTCACTCATATGGGCTATCCTTTAGCATGACAATATATTAAATTCTCACATGAAGTGGCATACAAGTATCCTCCATCATAATGGTAAATAAGGATCTCAACAACAAAATCATCATTTCATCAAATCAAAACAAAGACATGGTATCACTACATCATATACCTCCACTTTTGGGGATGGCCTAAAAATTCATGGCTCTGTTGAATAAATGGACTGAACCATTGAATTTGTGGTGTGAAGTTGTGTCAAATGACTGTAAACTCGACCCCTTTCTGACACCATCAAAATCTGAACCCTCGAGAATCTCAAAGATTCCCCAAAGATTCTTGCTCGCTGGTTCAGTGGAATTTTGCTACTCATATGACAAATTTAACTTCACCACTGCACTCCTTACAAGAAAATGAGTAAAATGACTATAAAGTCAGTCTACTTTTGAAACTGTCAAAATTCGACCCCTAGGGAATTTTTTAGATTCCTCATGATTCCATAAGGATTATTCACTACTGACCGCTTGAAATTTTGCTATATAGATGATGAAACTAATCACACCATCATGTTCCCTGTCGAAAATTGAGAAGAATGAGAAGTCAGCCTGGTTTTGAAACTGTCAAAATTCGACCCTTTGGGAATCTTTTAGATTCGTCATGATTCCACAAAGATTACTCTTTGCAATTTGACCGAAGATATGCTGCTTAGATCTAGAAATCAATCATGCCATCAGTCTCTAGGCAAAATTTTGGTTCGTTTAAGTATAAATTTGGCCCCAATGGAATCTATTAGATTCCTCATGATTCCACAAAGATTCTTCTTTGCAAGTTGACAGAAGATCTATTGCTCATATCTGAAAATTGATCACTCCATTAGACTCCTGACGAACTTTTGGTTCGTTTGAGTATACAGTTGCCATGGTTCTGTCATTGTGAAATTTTGCCCTCTAGAGAATCTTTTAGATTCCTCGTTGATTCTGCATGGAATATTCTATGAATTATTCCAAACAATATTCCCCTAGAATATCCTCTGTCTTGAAAAACATGCCCTCTCTTAGTTCTGTAGTGTGGCTCTTGGTTTTGCTCCTCTGTTCTCACCATTCCCTTCGACCTCTGATATATATGTTATGTAATGATAACATGGGGGTGGCGGGGGTGGTGGCTCGCCACCCTATTATATATATATATTTTTAACTTTTTCACATTTAAAATAACATGGTTAAAAAAATCCGCCCAAAATATTTGGGTCACTGGAAAAATTAACGAGGAGACAAATTATCTCGTTCCGACCACCAGAATCTTGGTAAGTGCCAAATTTTTGCCTCGTTAGTGGCAGCGAATGGGCCTAGTTTGACCAAAACTTTGATTGGCCATAACTTTCACATGAAAACTTGAATTAAGGTGTCGTTTACACCATTGGAAATATTGCAATGAGATATTCAATATGACCCTAGTTTCACTTCAATCCAACAACTTTGAATTTTGATCTTTTCCAAAGCCACTTCTAAATTTTGAGCATTTCTAGAGCCACCTGGATCACAACTTCCTCTTCAAGCTTCTTACACTCTTCTTCATTATTCTTCATTAGAAACTAACATGATTGTATGAGGTATTGTAGCACCTTAGCAGTTGCAGGATTGCAACACTTTAGCAGTTGCAGGATTGCAACTATTGAAGGTGACAATGGGTTGTGTAGCATGGTAGCTGACCAAGGGTTGGAAAATTTGAACACGGTGTCATCAAGACAAGCTTGCGACAATGGCGGGCGCTGACGAAGTAAAAAGTGACACTACCATAGAGTAACAAGCATTGACTTGAATTGAATTGAATAATTTTTATTTACACCCACGAGACCAAAGCGGTCTAAGGGACCAAGATATCCAACCAACAAAACATCATACAATTAAGTTTCTCTCCATAACAACCCTCTTGGCGTGAATCATGATAAAAAAATTTATCGTCTTGTGAATATTTACTTCTACAAATAGCTCACATAGACTGTCAACTTTTAGGTGGCTTTCTAATTGACTATGAATGTCCTTATATGCAGGACACTCCATGATGAAGTGTCATTCGGTTTCAACCGATCCCTTCTCACAGAAGACACAAGTTCTTTCTTCCCACTCTTGGGAACTACCCATCTACTTGTTTCGCATCTAGGATGATGGGATCCAGTCCTTAGTTTTACTATTAAAATATTAGCATTTCCCCTGATTTCAACACTCAAATAGGACTTTTCATTATGCAACTATGTTGGGTTGAAATTATTGACATATATCATTTTTTTATGGCTAGCCTATTTTTCCCACATGACAGCCCTAAATTTTTCGAGTACCTAATTTTCTATTTCCACTTTATAATTAGGACAGTCCAACCAATTGATTCCTCATTTTCTCATCCACTTGTCATTATGCTTCCTCCAAGTTTTCTTCCTACGCTTTAACTCTTCTGTCACAATCAACTTGGGCCACTAGTGTTCATCCATGCCATATACCTTTTTTAAATATGTTAACAAGTGAATGATTGCTAAAGTTTCCATCATAAATAAACCAGCCTCTGCTAGCAAGATTTCATATAGCAAAATTGATTGAACTTTAAGATTACTAGTGATTAAGGTAAGAAGCTCTCCATCCCCCTTGAATCCTTTCAGTTTTGAATGTCTCCCAATTGAGCCTGTTGTGAAAAACAATTCCTAGGTACTTGTACTCTTCCAATGACTCCAAGGAATTTCCCTAAAAAATAAAGCTAACTTGTTGTTTTTTTTGCTTCAAAGAGAATATCATGACTTTAGTTTTTCTAGTGTTTACTTGCATCCCCACCTCTTGACAAAAGAGCTCTAATGCCTTCAAATTCTCTCTCAATCCATGAGCATATTTTGCAATTAGAATAAGATCATCTACATACAAAAGCATCTTCACCACATATCCTGGTAATCATAACACCCACTCCACTAGCAGTGTTCACCCATTCTTCCATCTTATCAATATATAAACCAAAAAGCGTGGGGGAAAGAGGGAACCCCTTCTTAACCCCTATGTCATTACGAAATCATTCAAAGAAGCCTTCTTTAGTTTTGATTTTTGTGCTAACTTTATCGTAAAGTTTATGCACATCTGCTCTATACTCCCTTGGAATTCCGAGCTCTTCCATTCTTCCCTAGAGCTTATCTCTAGGGACAATGTCAAAAGATTTCTTCAAGTCAATGGAAATGTCAAGTACCCTCCAAAACCAAGCACAAGCATTTACCTCAAGTCACCTCAAGATGAAAATAAGATGTTCTCCAAAAGGCATGTTGGCCTCAGTCATGTTGGCTAATTTAGAGGGGCAAACTACTATTTATAGGCAACTCAGGCTTCACCTTGTCAAAGAATTTCGGTCATCTTCAAGTTTGCAATTCATTTGAAGTCTGAATTAGAAAAAGGAGTGCGAAGTCAACTAGAAGACAACCTACTAACTAGCAAGGAATGGAAGAGGAAGATCGAAGTATTAGGCATTGTTTTTGGACTAGTTATCTCACATGTGTAACTGAAAAACCAGGGTTTCTGTAGTGTTATCATAACATTGAAAAGGAAGGTTATCTAAAGGTCTCCAAGTTAACTTTATAGCTAGCCGAGTTCATCTAGAGAAGCCTCTAAATAGAGCGAAGAAAGGAATCACCTTTAAACTTGCTACACGTGTGAAATTGCGGCAATACGAATTGCAGATCTGTGGAAAAGAGGTTGAAGTTTTAGGGTACCCAAGAAGTGCAATAAAGGAAGAAGTGTCAAGGATCTAGTTCTTGGTCTTGGTATTTGCCAATTGAAGTCTCTATAAGAAGAAGAATTTGTTCGGGTTTTCCTCTCAAATGGGAGAGTTTTTGGCCTTGTCTGATAGCCAATATCCTGTGTCTCTTGTCTCTTTATGGTCTATGCACTGGTAGTTGTTTGATGAAGAAGAACACCAATAACCTAAGTAAAAGAAGATCCTAATCTAAAGAAGTAAAAAACACTCACAAGCAGTTACTAATAGAAGAAAAATCACTTAATTGTTATGCCCTAGATTTCTCGACAGATAAGGAGTTATTGTGATCTGCTTTCCCCTTGTCATGTTTGTGGTGATTTCTTGATTTACTTGAGGTATTTAATTTCTTTCAAGCACAAATGGACCTTGGTTAATCACTAGATCTTCACTTTAATTTTTTTGTTTGAATTGAAACCTCCAAGCATGTCTTCACTTCAATTGGATTGGGATATTTCTAAATTGTGATATTATCTCGATTAGTGTTAGTTCCCTTTTCTTCAACTTGAATTTGCACATCTTAAGATTTTGATGCTTCTACTTGAATAAGTTGTTCTAACTTGTCTTTTAGAGACTTCTTATCACTCTTAAGCTTCTTTGTTTGCGTAAGTAGGTCTTGAGTATGATTCTTTAAAGATGAAAGTCATTTATTTTTTGGATAGTTGATTTTATTTTTTATGTCCTCCTAATCTTTTAAACTTTTGATTTGTTCTAGTAACCTTTGATTAAGGTTCTTTAAGCATAAATTTTTCTCTTCATGTTTTGATAAGTGCACCTTAAGTTCTTTCTTTGTAACCTTAGCCTTTTTTACTTGTGTGAGTAATTTTCATTGTGGTCTCTTAGACGCAAAATTTATCCTTTTTTATTGCTTCCTTGTAATGCATATCCTTAAGATCATTATATTTTTGTTGCGATGTTTTCTTGTTTTGTTGAAGTTTGGTTATTTCCTCTTCAAAAATATTAATATGCGAATTCTCTTGATCTTCCAACTACACTTTATCAGAGCACTTGATTACATCGTCTTGTAGGAGCGTCGTTAGGTATTCAACTTGCAAGTTGGATTCCATTTCCTTCAATTCTTGAGCCATTGGTTCTTTATTAAAATCTATGTTTTTTCGTTCATGTGTCATCATTAACTGTTTTATCCCTCCATAAAACTTCATATCTCTTTATGATGATTGTTTTTATGTCATTTAAGTAAATGCTTTGTAACATTGTATGCAGACGACAATTTATTTCTAAATGACTCTTGAAAATTAGGTTATCCATTTCAACAAAAAAGTCATTTTGAAAAAAACCCACAATTTCTTATAAGGTTAATTTTTTGTTATAAGATTTTTTGGCTTTCTTATGAATCCTTCAATACTTTAGTTAAAAAAAAATCATTAATTTTTTATTACCATTCTATATTCCTCTATAGTTCCCTTAAATATATATTACTTTTCTTTGATATTGAAAATTCTTCAATAACTTCCTTATAAATAAATATTCCTCTATAGTTCCCTTAAATATATATTACTTTTCCTTGATATTGAAAATTCTTCAATGGCTTCCTTAAAAATAAAAAATAAAAAATTTTAATGGAATTTTGGAAATTTTTCCTATTTTATAGTCTAATTTTTATAAAAACACACTTAAAATTTTGAAATTGATTTTATACTATTTTTTCTTTATTTTTTTTATTGCAACAACTCCCAATATTTAATAAGAACAACTCCCAATAGATTAATGGTGGAGTACTTTTTAACCCTTTTAAATTTAATGTTTTTTCCAATTTGATATTTTAATTTTGATTTGCTTTGAAACTTTACACTTCAAGCTATGTTAATTTAATGTACCTGAATTGATAATTTTTTTACAAGCCTTGCGTTTCATGGCAACACCAATGGCTTGATTACTTAATTAATATGACCAATTAATTTGTGAAAGATTGCAACGCATGGAATGAAATCTTTATTTTTATTTACTTTGAAACTTTACACTTCAATCTATGTTAATTTAATGTATCTGAATTGATATTTTTTTACAAGCCTTGAGTTTCATGGCAACACCAATGGCTTGATTAATTAATTAATATGACCCATTAATTTGTGAAAAATTGCGACACATGGAATGAAATCTTTATTTTGATTTACTTTGAAACATTACACTTCAAGCTATGTTAATTTAATGTACCTGAATTGATATTTTTTTACAAGCCTTGCGTTTCATGGCAACACTAATGGCTTGATTAATTAATTAATATGACCAATTAATTTGTGAAAAATTGCGACACATGTAATGAAATCTTTGCGTGCCCTCAACAAGCTTATGCAAATATAGGTGGATATGAGACTGTACAGAACTATGAAAATTGTTCCAAAAATCTAACGAAAAAAATTGGAGGGTACAGTAAAATGAGTGGTACGGACAGAATGGAGGGAGCCGCTGACACGATTGTATGAGGTATTGCAGCAGCTCAGCGGTTGCAGGATTGCTGATGTCGGAAGCGGCAATGGCAGCTGCCCGAGGGTTGGCAACTTTGGACATAGCGTCAGCGAGACACGCTGCCGACAATGGCTGGTGGTGACGAAGTGACAAGCCACACTACCATAGAGTAACAAGTTGAAGAATTTTCAATGACCGTTCACAACCAAAACGGTCTGACCCACATATGCCACCAACAAAACACCATACAATAAAGTTTCTCTCAATAATAAGTTTTTAGTTTCTCTCCATAGTAATGTTTTTGAGTGAATCATGATCAAAAAGATCAAAAAGTTTGTGGCTTTGTTAGTTTTATTTCCAGAAATAGCTTATATAGACTATTTATTTTTAGATCACTTTCGAATTGACTACGAATATCTTTATAGGTCAGACACTCCATGATAAAGTGTTACTAAGTTTCAACCAATCTCTTTTCACAGAAGACACAAGTTATTTCTTCTCACTTTTTTTTGGGAATTGTTAAACACACATGGACAGCAACAACATCTGAAGGATAAAACATGAGAGTACATTTTTTTATTAATAAATGATATACATTTATAGTACATGGTTTGACCGTTGGGTTTCACATCCCAAGGTCTCTTGGACTTCTTTTTGTCTATTCGGCTTCCACACTAACCCATTGAGGATTAGGTGTCCAACATTCCCCCCTTTAATCCAAAGGGTTATGTATGAGTCCAAAAAGAGAGTTGTAATACAAAATGTGCAAAAAATGCATGGCATCACTACGTTGAATGTGCTTTTTGTTAAAATTTCTGTTTTTCCACCCCGGTTTTCAGTTTCTCCTTATTTCTCCCATGTAGTTAAATGCCATTTCCCATAACCATACATTCAACAAGCTGGAAAAAATAAATTTTGCTGAAAACACAAATTCTGGAAAATTTACAGAATGCTGGAAATTGCAGAAATAAAAATCAGCAGTAATAAACAGCCATTAAAACACATTAAACACTGATATTTTTGGTCAACGTGACCCTGGAAAAACCCCCTACAACTCTTGGGAACCAGTTTGAGAGCTTTCTATTTATGAAAAATGTCTTTTTACAACAAGAAAATTTCAGCAAAAAATTACAGCAAAATAATTTTTTCAGCAAGCAAACTTATCCGTTTTCAGCCCAACGGACCACCTGGAAACTTCTCAGTTTTCAGCAAAAAATCAGCTTTTCTGCTTGTTCTTGCTGCTGTTCTGCTTGTCTTTCTGCTGTTCTGATTTTGCTGAAGAGCTGCCTGGTATGTGTGCCAAACTGCTGCCTCTTTCTCCTTCTTGTCCAGAAATCTCCCTTGCTCTCTTGCTCTCCTTCTCCCAATCTGCTCATGAAAGAATAAATGATCTTTTCCTCCTTTTCCTCCTTTAACCCAACCCTAAATGACTTTTGGGTGATCCCTAAATCCAATGGCTGAGATAGATTTAGATCAATGGCTGAGATTAAATGCACATTTAAATCTCACTTTCTATTTTTTAATTCACCCACCTTAATAAAGACCCACTTAGTCATTTATTTCCAAAGTCACTTTTCCTTTCTAATTTTACATTAACTTTATTAAAGTCACTTTAAAATTAGACTTCAGTAACTTTATCACTTAAAGTCACTTTTAAATTAGATTTTAACTTTATAAAAAATTATAAAGTCACTTTAGGAGAAAAATTAAAATCTTTTGGACACTTTTCCCTAGGCCAAAGATCAAAGTCTAAGAGAACCACCTGTCCTCCGGTACCAAATTTCAACACTCCCTCTTACCGAGGAAGGTGTCCTCACCACACCCATCTTGTCTCTGAAGTAAACATGCTTGCCCCGTGCTAAGGCTTTCGTAAGAATGTCTGCTACCTGCTCATCAGTGGAAATATACTCAAGCTTCACAGTGCCCTTCTGAACATAGTCTCTGATGAAATGATATCTGATTCCGATATGCTTTGACCTGTCATGAAATACTGGATTCTCCGTGAGTTTAATGCAACTCTGATTATCACAGTAAATCACTGAAGGTCTCAACGGCTGACCAAATAAGCCAAACAACATCTTGCGAAGCCAGATGGCCTCACAACTAGTTGGACTGGCTGCCATATACTCTGCTTCTGCTGAACTCAGTGCTACTGACTACTGCTTCCGGCTGAACCATGACACTACTGCTGAACCCAACCCAAAACAGCACCCTGAAGTGCTCTTCCTATCAGAAGCACAACCTGCCCAATCAGAATCAGTGTATCCTACCAATCTCACTCCATCTCCCTGCCTGTAGTTCAGACCATAATCCACTGTCCCCTGCAAGTACCGCAAAATGTGTTTTGCAGCCACCCAGTGAACCTTCCTAGGCTCACACATAAACTGACTCATCGTGTTGACTGCAAAACAGATATCTGGTCTAGTGTTGACCAAATACATCAAGGAACCAATCAGCTGCCTGTACAATGTGGGATCCACCAACTCGGAATCCGAAGCATGAAGCTTCTTCCAGTTGGTGATCATCGGTGTCGACATGGGTCTACAATCCTCCATGTGGAATCTGCTAAGGATGTCCACAATACACTTCCTCTGCCCCAGGAAGAAATGCCCCTCCTCCTGCCACACCTCCAAAACCCAAAAAGTAATGCATCAAGCCAATGTCCTTCATCTCAAACTCCGTCGCAAGATCTCTCTTGCAGTGCTCTATGAGTCCCTCTGCACCTGTAATGACCAAGTCATCCACATACAGCACCAGAATGAGAGGCTCCTCACCTATCACAATAAAGTAAAGGTTCGGATCTGCCTCACTCTTTGTGAAACCCATCCCTTGCAAATAAGTATCTATCCTGGAGTACCAAGCTCTGGGAGCTTGCTTCAGGCCATAAAGGGCCTTCTTCAGTCTGCACACATGGGACTCCTTCCCATGAACCTCAAAGCCCTGTGGCTGCTCAATGTACACCTCCTCCTGTATGAAGCCATTGAGAAATGCGGTCTTCACATCCATCTGGTGGATCTTCCAACCCATCTCTGCTGCTATCGATATAATGGAGCGAATCGAAGTATATCGAGCCACGGGAGCGAAGGTCTCCTCATAATCAACTCCCTCTACCTGGGAGAACCCTCTAGCCACAAACCTCGCTTTGAATTTCTCAATGCTGCCATCTGCAGCATGCTTTACCTTGTAAAGCCATCTGGAAGTAACCACGGACTTGCCCTCAGGCCTCGGCACCACCTCCCAAACATCATTCTTCAGGATAGAAGAATACTCCTCCTGCATGGCCTCTCTCCAGACCTGTTGGCTAACTGCCTCCTCATAGCTAGAAGGCTCAGAGTTAAGGATGCTCGTAACCATCGCCATATAGCTACAAAATCTCTCAGGTGGTCTACTCTCTCTGACCGGCCTCTTCGGCTCAACAACAGATGTGGCATCTCTCAAGGTGTCCTGAAACCACTTGGGCTTCCTCTTCCCTGAGCATGCTTCTCCCATAGGAGAATGAAACTCCTCCTCCTCATCACCATCAGTAGCCTGAACTCCTGACTGTCTGTCTGCTATCCTCCTGCCTGCACCTGAACCTGTAGAAGCTGAAGTACCGTGTGAACTGTCCATCAGTGGACTCCCTAGTGAACTGCTCTGTGACCTGCTCGGAGCACCACCCCTCTGGCTCGGTGAGCCACTGCTCACTGGTGGACCTGACATCCTCATAGATGTACCTCCTGATCCTCCTGATCCCTGCCCACTGGATCCCTGTGACTGACTCAACTGCTGCTGAGGGTCTGGCTGATCCAGATACTCCAACTCCCGTGATCTCCTAAAGGCTCTGTCCTCCTCGAACTTCACATCCCGTCTGACAACAACTCTCCTCTGTGCAGGAATGTAAATCCGAAAGGCCTTTGAGGTCTCACTGTAGCCCACAAAGATACCCTTCTCTGCGGTGGGCTCTAGTTTGGTCCTCTTCTCCTTGGGTATATAGGAGTATGTAATGCATCCAAAGATATGAAGATGACCAATATCAGGCTTCTTCCCAGAGAAAGCCTCCTCCGGAGTCATGTGCCCCAAGGCACGATGCAGACTCCTGTTCTGCAAGTAAACAGCTGTGTTGCAGGCCTCTGCCCACAAAAACAATGGAAACCCCTGATCATGTAACATGGCTTTGGCAGCCCCTATGATGGATCTGTTCTTCCTCTCCGCAACCCCGTTCTGCTGGGGGTTGTAAGGAACAGTGAACTCTCTCCTGATGCCTGCCTCCGCACAATAGTCAACAAACTCTCCAAGGGTGTACTCTCCTCCATTGTCCGACCTCAGGGACTTGATCTTCCGACCTGTCTGTGTCTCCACAAGAGCTCTGAACTCCTGAAACCGCTTGAAGGCCTCACTCTTGGTCTTCAAGAAATAAATCCAGGTCCTCCTGGAGTGATCATCAATGAATAAAACATAATACTTATATCCACTCAAGGAAACATGAGACATCCGACCGCTCACATCAGAATGTATCAAATCAAGTATCTCAGTCGCTCTGCTGTCACTGCTGGGAAAAGGGGATTTGACAAACTTGCCCATAGCACATCCTCTACAAGTATCAAAGTGATCAGTACTGAAATCTGGCATACCTGTAGTGATCTCCCGCAAGGTCCTCAAGGCTCCATGATACATATGTTCCATCCTGCGGTGCCAAATCTCACACTGCTCATAACTGCTAGCTCTGTTGTCGGTACTACTACTCAATGCCAAAAGGGGTTGGAATGCAAACCTGTACACCTTTGCATGGCGTACACCTATCACTCTAGCTGACTCAGCTGGAGCGCCCTTGGGATACATCAACACCTGTCCTCCCCTGAACAACACCTCATATCCTCTGTCCTCCAAAGGTGAGACAGATATGAGGTTCTTCCTCATCCTTGGCACATAAAGAACCTCTGTCACTTTCAAGGGAGGTTTGGACTCCCTCTGAAATGTCAGTGTCCCCACCGCGACTGCTCTAACAACTCTGTCATCATCGAGTACTACCTCTACATCAGTGTCACTCTCTGAAAGCTCTGAGAAGTACTCACGGACTCCTGTCATATGACGTGAAGCCCCACTGTCTGCATACCAGATACCTGTAGATGCTCCGCTA
>APFE030203840.1:0-16417 GCA_000404065.3 Pinus taeda
TATAAATAAAACTATCTAAAAAATTTACTATTCATTTTCTCTCTCCAAAACATCAATCTTTCTATAAATAAAAACTAATTACTTAAGATTAAGTTACTTCATATATTTAGGTTTCAAGATTGAAAAAACATAAATTTTCTAATATCAATTTTACCTTCTATTTTATTCTGCCCTTTTAACTTTTTCTTTTTCTTCTTTATATATGTCATCTAAAATCTATTTATTTCTATACATAGAATCTTAACGCTAACATAAAGCAACTTGCATGGACACATGTTCACGCGAGCCATGGAAATTTAATCGATGGAAATAATAGGAATCTCACCCTCCTTAATAATACCAAGTACATCCACTTCAGCTATATTATTTGGGAAAAGAAATCAAAGGGAATATATTTCCCTCCAATCGAATTTAACCGTATTAGTCACCGAACCGAATCGAACCGCTGAGTATTCGAATTTTTCAAGCCGATTCGGCCGAATTTGGTAGCTATAAAATCATCTAGATGCACTTATGGTTACTTTTCTATATGGAACTCGTCTAGATTAAACGCGCCCATAGTTTTTCGTAGATCATAACTCCCAATGATTTTTTAATTAAAGTAACACATGCACACGTAACTAACCAGATTCATTATACATTCTATAGCATTATATGGATTTGTAATGTAATTTTTCTGTCATTTAATATCCGAAAGTGCTTTCTCTTCTGTTCATCCTTTCGTATTGTTCTGGTTTCCTTTCGATGACTTCGTTTTCCGTTTTCATCAGTTTGCTTTTGTTTCACGTTGCTTTCACGACTGGTGCTGATGTTGACGTGCGTGAAATGAGTATAGATGAATACATCAATTTTGTGAATCCTCCGGCAGTGCACAAATATGTGGTCATATCAAATTTTCTATACCCTTACTTTACTTACTTCAGCGTTTTGGAAATTGGTCATACAATTTGCGAGATTATATTTTAAGTTCAGTTCATAGATCTATTTGTTAAAAGCTTTTAAAATTATATTAGATATATAAATGTACAGTTTTAACCATTTTTCAATAAAAGAAATTCACATTTTATTTTGACACACTGTTTTCCGTGATATGCAGAATGAGTATGGAGAGACCATTCTTTGTGTAAAATTCACTGATCAAATATCTGTAAAATATTCACCGGATCCGCTTACTCGGGTATGACCATTTATTGTTTTGAATCTAATATATTAAGTATCATGCGTTAGGTCAAGATTATTAGTTTAAGCGGATTATTAATCACTAAACCAATTATTAACTTAACTTAATGCATGGCACTTAAACGGATAGAAAATTATAAAGAAAATTTAGATATTATTGACCATTGCCTTTCTGAACTGTATATTAAAAGGCTTTGACGAAAGCACCGAAACTGGACCCCCCCAGGATAAATACTTCCAGCTCTGACTCCGGCGGCCCAAGTGTTTCAACGGTTCGCCCAGCTAAGTCGGAGTGTCCAGAGGGGACAGTGGCCATCAGGGAAATCAAACGTGAAGAAGTAGAAAGATGGGGATCTGTGAGAGACTTTTTGAACAGGGGGGGACACGGAAGAAGACCCTCAAGACGTAATGTCGACCCTCAAGACGGCATGGAGCATCAGGTACTAACCTCGAGGTGTATAGATAAATCATGTGATATGATTCTCGTGTTCTTAACAGCATTCTTTCAAATACATGATTCTCCTGTTCTATGTATTACTGTTCTTAACAGTATACCGTTGTGTTCTTAACAGCATTCTGTTGTGTATTGATCGATGTTTATAGATAAGTCATGTGACATGATGAGATGTATAATATATTCTTTCAAATACATGATTCTCGTGTTCTTAACAGCATTCTGTTGAGCGCTTCGATTCCCCTGATGCTGCTCGTCCGAACGTTGCTCCCGATGCTGAAATCAGTCTCAGCAAAATTTGGATCAATAACGAAAATGAAGGCAAACTGGAGACGATAGAGATAGGATGGATAGTAAGTCTTATTCTTATCTTTCTTACATAATTTTCTCTTCCAATCAATTTTTCTCTTCCAACTAATATAGGTCATTGGCAGGCCTCGTTGTTAGATGCTCTTGCTCATGGCGCTAATCAGTTTCATGGTGGAGGAGAAGTTTCTCATAACTCAAAAACCCCGGGGCCCATGACTGTGACAGACATCGGTAGCGGTCACTTTCCTGGGAAAGGCGTCACTTTTGCCATGGAGCATACAAATGTTCTGTCATGGTGGGGCTGAGATTGATCTAAATTATCAAGTTATTGTTAGAAAGCCCAACTATTATAAGGCGAGATACGTTCCACAGTATTGTTAGAAAGCCCAACTATTATAAGGCGAGATACGTTCCACAGTATTGTTAGAAAGCCCAACTATTATAAGGCGAGATACGTTCCACAGTATTGTTAGAAAGCCCAACTATTATAAGGCGAGATACGTTCCACAGAGAGAGGAAGAATGGGATAAAAATATACTCTTTGGATGCCCCGGAGGCGACGATGATAACCCTACTTGTGTGGCTTGATTTCTATGAAAAATAATATTGTATTATGCATACTATTGTGGCTTATATATTGTATTATGCATACCATTGTATTATGCATGCTATTGCGTACATTGGCTTATGGAAAATAATATCATATCATGAATGCTCTCGGCTACATTAGTTTTTTATTAATTACAACAAAATACCAACAATGTAATCGCACCGAAGCTTGATGGTACATATTTTATATGCTTAATATCATAAATTTTAATGATAAGGATGATGGGTAGCTAAAATAATTAAGCGGATTATTAGTTTAAGCTAATTATTAATCACTAAACTAATTATTAACTTAATTTAATGCATGGCACTTAAACGGATAGAAAATTAGAAAGAAAATTTAGATATTATTGACCATTGCCTTTTTAAACTGTGCATTAAAAGGTTTTGACGAAAGCCACCGGAACTGGACCCCGAGGGATAATACTTCCTCCGGCTTCGCCCAGACCGGCGGTCCAATATTTAACGGTTCGCCCAGACTCCGGCGGGCCAAGTCGGGAGTGTTCCAGAGGGGACAGTGGCGACTAGGGAAATCAAACGTTAAGAAAGAAGTAGAACGATGGGATCTGTTGAGATAGTTTTTGAAACAGGGGGTACCACTGAAAGAAGATTCTCAAGACGTAATGCCTGACTCACACTAGTTAGTTTTTTTAAATTAAAAGAGTTTTAAAATGATAATTAGTAATGATTTTAGTTACTCATGCTATAAATTAATCAGGGAAGTGTCATAGTATTGATATTAATAAGACGAGAGAGTTGCAATTTAACATGGGAATATTTAGTTAGTTTTTTTAAATTAAAAGAGTTTTAAAATGATAATTAGTAATGATTTTAGTTACTCATGCTATAAATTAATCAGGGAAGTGTCATAGTATTGATATTAATAAGACGAGAGAGTTGCAATTTAACATGGGAATATTTAGTTAGTTTTTTTAAATTAAAAGAGTTTTAAAATGATAATTAGTAATGATTTTAGTTACTCATGCTATAAATTAATCAGGGAAGTGTCATAGTATTGATATTAATAAGACGAGAGAGGTGCAATTTAACATGGGGGAATATTTATTGGATGATCTTATAATTGCAATTTAAATGAGTGTTAATGTATTAGAGGTGCAATGTTCACAATAACTCCAATAATGACCGATAGATTCCATTATATTTTCTTGGAATTTTCCTTAACATGCATGGAAATTAAGCTTAAAGTTATCCAAGGGAAACCCTCTAAAGTGGTATGGTCTAACAACTTTAGAAAATTCCTCAAAAATGGAAATGATGGTGTAATTGTACAATTGTTCTCATTAGATTTTCAAATATCTATATGGTCTACCTAAATGGATCTCCAAACATTTGTCTACAATTATTTCATGTTATTTGGAGAGATAACTAAGTGTATTCCTCCTACTCACTACCATGACCATGCTATTCATTTGCAAGTAAGGTGTACCACCCAATATTAGGCCTTATAGCTATCTATATGCATAAAACAATGAGATTTAAAGTGTGATTCAAGAAATGTTAAAATTCAACATCATTCAATCTAGCCAAAGTGCTTTCTCTTCACTAGTGGACATGGTTACAAACAAGGAAGGTTCATGGAATACGTAACAATAAATTTTCAGGTAGAAAATACTTTAATATTCTATGTGAGGAATATAAATGTTCCTTTCCTTGAGGGACTATTATTTTCAAGAAGGCTCAAAGTCATTACACCAAAGTTGGTCATGTCACTTATATGAACTAAACATGAATGGGGAGGTTTCAAATCATTCCTCCCAACAACCTAAGATTTACCCAAATGGAAATTGTCAAGAATAACATAATCATCAAAGTTAAGTTTCCTATTGTTGTCATTGATGAATTGCATGGAGAAATTTTATTACTAAGTTAGATCTATGCTCAAAATATAATCAAATCAATATGAGGTAAGAAGACATTTCTAATATAAAATTTAGAACATATGGAGGTCATTATGAGTTTTTGGTTATGCCATTTTGAATTAGGACATTTCAAAGTTTGACGAGTTCTATTTTCATATTCTTCCTTAGAAAATTTGTGCTGCCATTTTTTGGTGACATACTAATCTATAGTAAATCTTGGGAAGAGAATATGCATCTTGTTAATTGGGTCTTAAAACCATTGGAAGAGAAAAAAACTATATGCAAATCCTTGCAAGTGTACTTTTGGGGTTTACAATATGAAATATTTGAGCCATTTTGTATCCAATGAAGGTCTCAAAGCATACCTTAAGTAAATTAAGCTATGATATAGTGGTCAATCTCATCAACATTGAAGAATATTAGATTATTCTTAGGATTAGTAGGTTATTATTGTAAAATTGTCAGGAACTAAAGTCCAATAGATATTGAAAATGATTGTTATTAATTTTAAAGGTTGTCCAAATGAATGAGAAAGTTACATGATAAAATAACATATTTAGATATCCTTCTAAAAATATATGGCACGCCTTTTGGAAATATCATTTTTGGATTTTTGATGCCCCATTTACATACCCTATATTTCAATGCATTTTTACTCTAATTAGCTAGCTCAAATGGGAGTATAATATAGATGTTTGAAAAGCTTATTCCAAGACCTTTATCACTCCATTTAACTCTCAGTTTTGGGGAAAATATTTTTTTTAATATGTATTATACATTTTTCCAATTTCACAAGTTAACCGAGTTAGTGGACAAGTCAGCTTATCCAATAGAAAAGTTATCCTAGTGTGATGTGCTATAAATATGCATGAGAAGGAGCCTTTATACTCACTCAGTCAAGCCATTTCATGTCTTCCTAAGAAACTAAAAGAGAAATTTTAAGGTCCATACCTCATGAACCAATCAAAGTGAAGCCAAGTGGGAGAGGTTTTCTGTGTAAAGTATTTTTGGAACATTTTTGGAAGGGGTTTTGGCACTCTTTGGGAACATTTTTTGTCGTTTTTAGAAGGTGAGTTTCAAAGCTATTCTAGAGGCTAAGTTTTAGGTCCATTGAAGGAAAATTTTAGTCATTGAAGTTTGAACTTTTTTGAGGCCAAGTTTTAGATATGTTATGGGGGACAAATTATGTTGCTTTGAAGATGATTTCACGACTAGATTGAAGGTCAAGACATAGAGTTGTGAGGTACAAATTCAGGTATGATTTGAGGGCAAAGTTCTAGTGCATTAAAGGATAATTTCAAGTCTTGTTTGAAGGATAGTTTGTGGTATTTTGAAGGCCTAGCTAAAGTGTAGTTTGAGTTTGATGTTGCATTATTGTCACCACGTTCTAGTGGGATTTTCAAGGTCACTAAGATTTGTTGGAGAATTGTTGTAGAGATATTTAGAGATGAAGCTTGGTTGGATAAGGAAATGTTAAGGGAGTTGTTACCTAAAGTAGTTTTGATGTTAAGATGATGATGATAGGATCAAACCCTACTGCTGACATAAGTGTAGTAAGAACATGGCAAACATGGACGACATTTTTGATAGGCCTATGGGATGAATAAGGTTAGTGTTTAGTGAAAAGGTTGATAGGTCATAGAAATAAGACCTTTAAGGTTGTAAATGTATGTTTTGTTCCAAGTGTGTTGAAAATACCTGTGTAGCAGAACAAAATCTACAGTGATTAGTGTAAGCTACCAGGTGGTAAGACCTTTTATTTGAATGTATACTAAGCCTATGTAATAAAAGTTGAATAGTTAATAGAAAGAGATGAGGAAGTTGAAATGATGAATAGGAAGACCTGCTTTTGATCAAATACAAAGAACTGACATGTAGGAGATCAAGTTTAAAGAGCCAAGTCAAGAAGCCTAGTTGGCGAGTAGAAATTTAAGTTGTATAGGTAAAATGACTATGATCAATATTGGAGGCAAAAACATAAGATTTTTATGGTTATATGAAAACTCCTAGAAGAATTAGTTGAGGACCAAAGGTTATTTATGACAGATCCAAGGACCAACGTGAAGATATAGGTTGTGCTTAGAATTTGTGGATTCCCATGAAAAAATAGTCATAATTAGAGAACAAAATACAAGTCTTAAACAACAGTTGTAAATCTTTTGAGAGAAGAGCCATAACATTGATTAAACAAAGTTTTCATCTTGAGACTTCAAGCCAAGGAAGCAAAAAAGAGGAAAGAAAAGTTGTCAAGTAAACTAAAGGGAAAGGTTGAGGATTAACAAAAGTTATAAGGAAATGTTGATAAAAAACTAAAGAAGAATAACATAAATTTGAAGAAGAAAACTCCTTAAAGATTTAGCTAGATGAAGCTAAGAGAATAGAACTGATGAAAAAATAGTTGAAGGAAAAATAATAAAATTGTGAGAATCTTGAAGAAGAAATTGTGTCATTAAGGAATGACATAGAAAAGTGCAACAAAAACTTAAGAAGTTCCCAAATTCCATATGATATTCTCAATAGTCAAATATCACCATATGAAAAAACAAGTCTTGGTTATATGGAAAGATTTCATGCAAAGAAGACAAAATACCTAAGGCACCATAAAATAAAATTGAGGAAAATCTAGAAGTTCATTCTAGTATTCTTCAAAGCCCCAACCAAAATGGAATCAGGGGAAGAAATTCAGATGAATTTAGAAGAACTAATACACCTAAAATATATGCTTATAGCCCCAAGAGGTCCCTACAAAATACATGCAACACTTAAATAGGAGAAGAGGATTAACAAAGAGTTGAATCTTCCCCAAAACAAAAACAAAAAAAAATTATAAGAGTTGGTCCACCAAGACAATCCTTCTCAACCAAGTATCAAACTATATTTCTTGGTCCCTATTTTTCATGAACAAACATTGGACATAAAGTAAGGGATTATAAAGCTTATGTTAGGGATGATTTTAGAGGCCCTCATCATATCTCTAGAAATAAAATTACAAGAAATGAAATTAGAGGTCCTAATTGATATAGAAATAAAATACATATTTCATTCACTCTCTTATTCAAGTGAAATATAAAATGTTACAAATGCCACAATTTTGGGCATATAACATATGATTGAAGAAGCAACATCAGATGGTTTCATAAAAAAGCCAACACATAATATATTTCTATTAAATATAAAGAAAAATATACTGATATGTGGAGAAGAAAAAAAAAACCCAAAAAATGGATATGAATGCTCAAGACATAGTCTAAATTGTCGACGAAAGGTTCTTCAAGTACATGAGTTGAATGCTCCGTGGAAGTTGAACACACATAAGTCTAGATGATTTTGTATAATCGGTGCAAGTTAGTGGAATTAATTCACTAAGTTGCAAAATCATATCCTATAACTCATTTTGGTTTATATTTTGAAACTCATGGTTGTAGAAGTATACTTGTGGCTCCATTGAGTTTGGATATCACTCTAATGACAATATATAGGGTCCTTATTTTGGACTAGAACATGGAAATCCATTTGAAGAAGGGGATTTTGATGAAATATATGTGGATATTCTACCCTCTACATTTGTAACTCGACATTGGTTTATGAAAGATGAGTTTTCACATCTTAAGGGTAGTTCACTCTATCACGCAACCAAGGTACAACCAAAACTTCAAAAGCAATATAAGCAAGTCAACATTCCATTATGAAGGAAAGAAGTTATAGTCATTTAGGCTGAAAATATAAGGAATATGTACAAGTGAGGGTATCGACTTGAATAAATAGGGTTAAGTGACTTGTACAAGAGGAAATGACTTGATTGAATCCTATTGTTGGAGATGTAAATAAGATGAATTTTTCATTTCCTTAGTGAAATATATATAGGATGAGGTCTTATTTTCAAACAAAGAAGCTCAATGTGGAACTAAAGACTTAGAAAATTGATTGAATTGCGTAAATAAATAGAATCTCCACAAAAATGACAATAAAGCGGTGGGAGTGAAACAAAATAGTGAAGAATTAGAACAACCAGTTGGCTCCTTGAAACAACCCTCAATTGGAAGTCATTGCAAAGTCTTTTTCCAATATCATTAATGGAAAAAATTGTTTAACCAATTTTGATGATTGATATGTCCAATAAAATCCATCTATGTTTGGATGTACCTATGGTACACTATGTATAAAATCTTGTAGATTCACAAGCTCTTGCGATGTTCTAAAACACAAGACAAGAATCCACTTCTACTTTTCAACTAGTGGAAGCCAATAGATCGATGAAAACAATATTAACAAGAAGAAGATAAATCAATGGAACATAACACAAGATGCATATGGGGAAAGCTACTAATCAAAATCCCTCTATCTATATTGGATATAATAGAAATATGAGTGAAGATACAAATCATGTTCTCACTATAACAATTCAACATAAATATGCTCAACTCACTCATCTCATAAGCTAGCTCTTGGCCAACACTTAGCCAATTCTGCAGCTCTCCAAGCTCGTAATCTCTTGCATAATTCCTAGGATGAATAACCTGTATTTAAAGGGAATTCATGCCTCCAAAATTGCACAATCCAAACATAGGATCAACCTTTGATGCATGCATGATATTTACACTCCATTTAATAATACAACTAATAGTACACTGTCCCTGGACTCTATTCTCAATTGGGTCTTTCTTAGAATCGACATGCATGAATTTAGGATGAGGGAATCTTTAGTTAACTAGAGTGACACTTGTGGATGCACTAGTGCACCAAATGACTATTAACTCTTTATTAGTTCCTCAAATTGCAACTAATTTAACTGAACTTAACTCAGTAAACTAAGTGGTTTAATTTGCAACTCAATTTAAACTCATACTAGACCCATAAAACTTAGGGAGAAAATATACATGACTGTAAAAGGACTTCCAACTTGAAATTCCTAGGCTAATTAAGTTAATTAAAATTAATTAAGTATTTATAAGTTGTTATGAGAATATAATTTGATTTTAATTCTTAGTTTAATTCGAGGACAAATTAAACTGAAATTTCTTGTTGCCATTTTTCAACACTCCCTCTTAACAAGAAAGGGATTATCAACTATTCCGATCTTGTCTCTGTGAAACTTGAATTTACATCTTAACAATGCCTTTGTAAAAATGTCAACATCTTGCTCCTCTGTGTGAATGTACTCTAACAACATAATCCACCTCAATACACAATGTCTGAGACGATGATATCAAATATCAATATGTCTGGACTGATCATGAAAAATTGTGTTTTTAGAGAATTTGATACAACTCTAATTATCACGGTAAATCACAGTTGGATCCATTTGCTAACTAAATAGACCAACCAATATCTTCCTCATCTGGATGGCCTCACATGATGTTTGACTTGCAGCCATGTAAACTACCTCTAGTGAACTAAATGCAAAGAATCTTTGTTTCCTGTTGTACCAATAAACTGTCGTTGACCCAATACTGAAGATCCCTCCTGATGTGCTCTTCTTGTCGGATGGATTCCCTGCCTAATATGAATTATTGAATCATTGATGCTTTGCTCGTTCTATCTGTCTATACCATAATCCATACGAAGAAGTTCCCCTAAGGTATCTCAACACATACTTTATTACCTTCCAATACAACTTGGTAAGCATAACCATCGCTTGACTAAGTTGGCTAACATCATAGCACAGATCTGACCGTATGTTCATCAAGTACATGAGTGAACCCACAAGTTATAGTAAACAATAGCTTCCACTACTTCCCTTGAAGTAACATAATCCTTCCTCCAGTTACCCGCTAGAAGAGTCTCCATGGGTTTGTTGCTCTCCATGTAGAATCTCCTGAGTATTTCATTAGCGTACTTTCCTGGAGACACAAAAAATCCCCATCTCCCTGCCATACCTCCATGCGAAGAAGGTAATGTATGAGCCCCATGTCCTTCATATCAATATATCTTGCAAGTTCCTCCTTGCAAGACTTGATCAACTGATCATGACTTGTAAGTATGAGATCATCAACATAAAGTACAATGATAAAAAATTTACCTTCCACCACTATGTGGTACAAGTTCACATCTGCTTCACTCTTTGTGAATCCCAGCTCGATAAAGTAGCTATCTATCCTAGTGTGCCAAGCATGGGGTGGTTTCTTTAGCTCACACAATGCTCTCTTGAGCTGACACACATGTGACTCACGATTAAACGTCTCAAAACCTTCAGGTTACTCTATGTACACCTCTTCCTCAATCATTCCATTAAGGAAGGTTGTCTTCACATCCATTTGATGTATCTTCCAACCCATATATGTTGATATTGCCAATATAGATCTCATTGACGAGTACCTTGCAGCAGGAGAAAATATCTCATCATAGTCAATCCCCTGTACCTGTGAAAAGCCACATGCCACAAATCTAATCTTATAAATCCAATGGGAGCTCACCACTGACTTGTTCTTCGGTCTCGAGACCACATCTTAAACACTTTTATGAACTATGGAGTCATACTCCTCCACCATGTCATTAACCCAAATCAGGTGCTCCATTGTTTCCTTAAAGGAAGATGGCTCCATCACAAGACATTCACTGATAAGATCCATGAATCCAGTGTACCTCTCAAGTGACCTCCTCTTCCTTCACTAAGAAGTGGGTGCTCCCACATTCTCCTGTGCATCATCTAACAATTTCTCAACCTCTCTGGTGTGCTTTCCTCCCTCTCTAGAAGAGTCTACCTGAGTGGATATCTCCACTCTCAGGTCCTCTGTATGTGGCTTCTCCACTTCAATCTAAGGCTCCTTAACCTTAGGAGCCAAAATATCACCATCCACATGTAGCTTAGGCTCCCTCTCAAGGGAAACTTGCATGGCCTTCTCCTCAACAAATATGATATCCTTGCAAATCACTATTATGCTGATGGTTAACAAGTACACCCAATAGTTGTAAGGTGTATCAATGTACCCCAAAAATATCCCCACCTCTATTTTCGAGTCAAGATTCTCTCGTGCATCTTTGGTCACATGGAAATATGCTAATGGCCCAAAAATCCTGAAGTGACCAACATCTGGCCTCTT
The DNA here is from genome assembly GCA_000404065.3 of Pinus taeda. NCBI lineage: Eukaryota > Viridiplantae > Streptophyta > Pinopsida > Pinales > Pinaceae > Pinus > Pinus taeda. Next base: position 11,472 of record APFE030203840.1, read on the forward strand.
ATCGAAATAAGCCTCCTCTGGTTTCTCATCTCAAGTATCTGATGTGGGCTACGGTTCTAAACATAAACCATTGTGTTGCATGCATCAACCCACAAGTGTAGTGGTAGGCCCTAATTAGGTAACATTTCCCTTGCTACCCCTACTATGCTTATGTTCTTCCTCGACCACCCCATTCTTATGAGGGTTATGGGGTGTCGTCAACTCCCATTCAATGCCTTCCACTGCACAGAATTTCTTAAACTTGTTTGAGAAATACTCGCCACTGTGATCACTCTATAGAGATTTAACTTTCTTGCTCGACTCTTTCTCCAGTAATGCCTTAAACCCACAAAACTTTGTGAAGTTTGATCCTTTTTATGCATGAAAAATATCCAGCATTTACGAGAATAGTCATCAACAAATATGACATAATACGTGTGTTTGGTTGTGGATGTTGTTAAGAATGGTCCACACACATCTGAATGGACTCGCTCTAGAATAGCCTCTGCTTGACTATCTCTATCGTGAAAGGAAGACTTGATGTATTTTTCCAAAGTACACTCCATGCATGTGTCAACTTGCTTAAGCTTACCTTTGGGAAGACCAATAGAGATATGATGCAATATCTTCAAAGCCCCATGATGCAAGTGGTCTAATTTCTTGTGCCACAACTCACCAACATCTTAGCTCTGCACCCTTTCTGCTTTTGTGCTCAAAGCAACACATTCCTCTACCTCCAACTTATAGAGATTCTTCACCTAAATCCCTATCTTCTTTACTGGACCCATGACTATGTGTTGAAGGAATTCCTTTCCTTTCCAGAAGATCACATCATAGGCTCTATCCTCAAGCATGGCAATTAATACCAATTTCTTCTTCAGCCCAAATACATACATAAAATTCTTCAAGGTTAGTGGAGCCCCATGCTCCCTCCAAAAAGTAATTGTGCCCAATCTAGTAACACTATACTTCTCATCATCACCCATCTTGATATGCATATGGGTATATTTCTCCTCTAGCTCACTGAATAACTATTTGTTGAAAATCATGTAGAATGAAGCTCCACTGTCTAAGTTCTGTACAATTCCCATCATTGATGACACCATGAATGAAATGAAGAAGAATTCCAATTCGAATTGATAGGCCAAAGCCTCACCCGCTGCTCCTCTTGAGGACTTCTTCTTGGACTTCTTGAGTGGAACATTTCTAGAAAAATGGCCCAGCTCATGATAATGAAGGCAGTTAAGTTTCATCATGTCTTTCTTCTTACCTCCATGATAAGAATCCTATTTGGAATGGGAAGCTTTCACTTTCCCCTACTTCACCTTAATCACTAAGGCACATTTCTTTTCATCATCAGTGTTTGATGAAGAGCCATCTCTAGTGTTCCTCTTGATCTCCTCCTATATCAAATCTGATCACATTCATTCCCAATCCGACAACTTCTCCTGACCACTAATAGAGTCTTAGTAACTCTTCCAACTCTTTGGGACTCCTAGAAGAGAAAGACTCACCATATCATCTTGAAAACCGCGATTCCAACACTTCCAAGTTCATCACGACACTTAGTGAACTTGGTCAAGTATTTTAGAATCGTCTCTCCTTTCTCAATTTTGATTTTTTGAAGTTTGTCGTTCAATGGCAATTTCCTTTGGTCACTATTGTTTTGATACAAGCCCGTCAATGTTTTCCACATAGTATATGAAGTTTCCTTGCTATGGAGACTCGAGATAATGTCATCTCGAACTCTCTCAATGATTATCCACCTCTCCTTTGCAACACACTTCTTCCATTTGGACAAATTTTATGCATCTGATGTTGCTAGCTAAGGAATCTATTGATCAACAAATTCCTTCAAGCCATTATCCTCTAGAAAAGCCTCCATTCTGTCCCTCCAGGATATAAAATTTGAGTTGGCTTCCAAGGCATACTTGAGTCGTAAACTGTAGAATGCCATATATCGATCCTGGAGTATGTATTGCAAATTTGAATTTCACCTGTAACCCAAAACTCAAAACTTTGAAATCTCCTCTACTATATTGTTCTTAGCTCTGATACCATGTAGAAAAATCTATAGATTCACAAGCTCATGCAATGTACTAAAGAACAAGATGAGAATCTACTTCTACTTTTAACCAGCAAAAGCCAATAGACTGATGAAAACAATGTGAACGAGAAGAAGATAAATCAGTGGCACATAACACAAGATGTATCTAGGGAAAGCCATTACTCAAAACCCGTTATCAATATTTCATATATCATAAATATGAGTGAGGATACACAACTTTTTCTCACTAGAACAATTGCACACAAGTATGCTCAACTCTCTCGGCTCACAAGCTAGCTAATAGCCAACACTTAGCCATTTTTGTAGCTCGCCAAGCCCCTAATCTCTTACATAATTCTTAGGATGAATAACCCATATTTAAAGGGAATTCATGCCTCCAAAACTATGCAATCCAAACATAGTATCAAGGTTTGATGCATGCATGATATTTACACTCTAGTAAATAATAAAACTAATAGTACACTACCCCTGCACTCTAGTATCCACTGGGTCTTTCTTAGAATAAACATGCATGAGTTTCTAATGAGGGAACCTTTAGTTAATTAGAGTGGCACTTGTGGATTCCCTAGTGCACCAACTGAATGTTAACTCTATATTAGTTCCTTAAACAATTTGGAGCTAATTTAGCTAAACTTAACTCAGTAAACTGAGTGATCTAATTTCCAACTCAATTTAAACTCATACTAGACCCCTAAAACTTAATGAGAACATATACATGACTATTGAAAGACTTCCAAATTTAAATTCCCAAGCTAATTAAGTTAATTAAACTTAAATAACTATTTACAAGTTGCTATGCAAATAGAATTCAATTTTAATTCTCAGTTTAATTCAAGGACAAACTAAAGTGGAATTTTTTGTTGCCATTTCTCAACACATTAAAACTAGGCATTGATTAGAATCTGTTAGGAAACTAGCTCACAAAAAGATAGAAAATATATATCAATGCCTTAGAATTTAGCCTCTTCGAGGGGGAAGCCTCCTTTACATTACACAAAGGAACAATTCTCAGATGACACAAATGACTAAACCTCCCTGCTATATATAGGAGTTTAAGGGGTCACAATATAATCAAGCTAACATAACAGTAATAACATAAGGGAACAAAAATAAAAATAGTGGGTTTCTATGGGGCATACTAATAACAATATGGGGACAACAGGGGCACAATAATAACAATAAGGGATACAATGACAATAGTAATGGGGGAATCACTAGTATTATAGGGGCCTAACATGACCCTCTCCTTCTGAAAAGTGTTGTCCTCAATGCTTGAGTAGTTTTGGATGCTTCTGTATAAAATTCTCATCCTCCCATGTGGAATTTTCAGCAAATAAGTTCTTCCACTTGATGAGATACTCAGAAATTGATAGATTTTGTAGCTACCGAGTTCTTGTTTCCATGACTGCTTTCCGTTCCAATATGATTTTTCCTTCCTTGTCAAGTTTTGGAAACATTGTTTGAATTGGGAGCTTGTCACCTTTAACCTTCTTTAAACATGAAACATGGAAAGCTGGGTACACTCGGGAAGCTGCATGAAGCTCCAATTTGTATGCCATAGTACAAATCTTTTGAAACACATTTTACGGACCATATTACTTTGGTGATAATTTATTATCCTTCCCAGATTGCTTGAGGGACATTTCTTTATATGGTTGTAGCCATAGGAATACCTAGTCACCTACATCAAAACTTCTTTTGCTGCGATGTTGATATGCCTGTTGTTTCATTCTATTCTGTGCCAATGTGAGGTTATTATTTAAAAGTTGGAGAACTTGTTGTTGATGATCGATGTGATGTTCCACTGCTTTACCCTTAGAATTTTCCCTTAAATATGATGTGATGGATGGTGGACGATATACATAAAGTTCCATAAATGGGGTAATTTTTGCTGCAGTATGGAAGGAAGTGTTATACCACCATTCAGCCAAAGGAAACCATTTAACTGATTATGTTTGTTTATCAGATACAAAGCAATGAAGATATCCTTCCAAACATTTTTTTACTATCTCAATTTGCTCATCAGATTGAGGATGATAAGATGAGCTATGAGCTAACTCAGTACTGAGACAAGAAAATAATTCTCTCTAAAAATTTCCATTGGAAATGAGATGTTTGTCGCTTACAATAATATTGGGTTTCCATGTAGATTTTGAATTGTTTCAATAAATGCAATAGAAATTGTACTAGCCTTAAATGGATGTGATAATTCACAAAAGTGTTCATATTTGGTAAGTCTGTCAATAGCCACCATGATGACACTCTTTCCTTCGGACTTGGGTAAACTTGTGATAAAATCCATTGAAACCTCCTCCAAATGTTGACTTGGAATGGATAAAGGTTGTAATAGACCTAGGGTCTTAATTGTTTCAACTTTATTTTGTTGGAAAACCAAACATTTTTCCATAAACTTTTGGATATCTGATTTAAGGCCATCCCAAAAAATTCCTTCTTAACCATGTGGTAAGTTTTTAAAATTCTAAGTGCCCTCCTAAGGGAGAAGTGTGCAATTCCATAAGAATATTTTGTTTGAGTTGGGAATTCTTACATAGCTATAATTGATCATTTTGGATATCTGATTTAAGGCCATCCCAAAAAAAATTCCTTCTTAACCATGTGGTAATTTTTTAAAAATCTTTAGTGCCATCCTAAGGGAGAAGTGTGCAATTCCATAAGAATATTTTGTTTGAGTTGGGAATTCTTACATAGGTTAATCGATCTTTATACCATAACGAATCATTTTTCTAGTTAAATGTATCAGATGTATTGGGATATTGTTGTAACTTTCGAATGAGTGCCCACACTTCTTCGTCATTCTTCTATTCCTCCCTTGCTTCATTTATCTAATCTGGTTGGATAATAGAAATGGCACACAACAATGCTTCCACATCCTCATCCT
>APFE030203840.1:16612-35304 GCA_000404065.3 Pinus taeda
TTTTGTTGCTCTTTAGAGGATAATCTTTGTTCTAAAAAGTATTTAAGACTATCATGATCCATTTTTACCTTGAAGTGTCTTCCCATTAGGAAGGGTCACCATTTCTTAAGTGCATGTAGTATTGCCAACATTTCCTTCTCATAAATAGCTTTGTGTAAGTACTTTCCCTTGATTGGATGACTTTCGAAAGTAATGGGTCTTTCATCTTGCATTAAAGTAACACCAATTCCATTTCTTGAAGCATCACATTCCACAATAAACATTTTTGTGAAGTTCGGCGTAGCTAAGATCGGTGCTTGGCACATTGCCTCTTTAAGATTTTTGAAGGCCCTTGTTACTTCTCGAGTCCATGAAATTGCATCTTTCTTCAATAATGTTGTTAAAGGTGATGCTATTCTTCCATAATTCTTAGCAAACTTGTGATAATACCCTATCAACTCGAAAAATCCTCACAGATGCTCTATGGATTTTGGGATTTTCCATTCCTTAATGGCTTTAATTTTGCTAGGGCCTACCTTAACACATTTATAAGATACAATATGACCTAAATATTCCACCTCTTGTACTCCAAAGAAACATTTGGAGCATTTTGCATATAATTGTTTCTCCTCCAATAGTTTCGGCACCCTCTCAACATGTTCAACATGATCCTTCCAAGAATTTTTGTAGGTTAGTATATCAACAAATTTTGTAAGGAAGGGTTTGAAAATGGAATTCATCAAACCTTTAAATGTAGAAGGTGCATTGATAAGGCCAAAAGGCATGATCAAAAATTCATAATGACCCTCATGAGTTCTAAATGTTGTTTTCAAAATTTCTTCAGTGTTCATTCTGATTTGATGATATCCTGAATGAATATCAAACTTGGTGAAGTAAATTGATCGATGTAATTCATCCAATAATTCATCAATGATAGGAATGGGAAATTTATCTTTAATAGTGAGCCTTTTGAGCTCCCTATAATCTGTACACATGCACCATGATCCATTCTTCTTGTGCACAAATACTACTGGAGTAGAGAAAGAACTTTGACTAGGTTGTATTATACCAACGTCTAGCATTTCTGCAACTATACGTTCAATTTCACTCTTCTGGGAATAGGGATATTTGTACGGCCTGATGTTTGGAGGACCAATTCTTGGAATCAAATGAATAACATGATCATGATCTTGAATAGGTGGGAGACCTTTGGGATCCTCAAGTACCTTGGAATGATTGTCCAAGACTTTTTGGAGATCTGGAGAAATAGATGATTTCAATGTAGGAACCTATAGCGAACATAATTGTGCAAGTACACCTCATTGTTCCTTCTTTAGAAGCTTTGTCATACCATTAGAGTTGATTACCTTTCCTGGTTTCCCTGGAATGCCCCTTCATTCAACTTCCTTTTCTTCTACAGAAAATTTCATGAAAAGTTCTTGAAAAGTAGAAGCTATTATACCCAACGATTGTCGTCATTCGACTCCTAGTACAATATCAACACCACCCATTGGAATGGAAAGCATTGGGATTTTTAATACATATTCTCCGATGGATAGCTTGATATTATGACACTTTCCAGAGAAATTTATTCTTCCTCCACTTGCAACCATCACTTGACACACTGGTGCTGGATATAGGAAGTAATTCAATTCCTTTGCTATCTTACAATGAATAGAATTATGGGTACTTCCTAAATCAATCAACACTATTACTTTTTTGTTCATGATATTTCCTTCTATCTTGATAGTTTGAGGAGTGGAAATTCTAGCCAATGCATTACAAGATATCGCCAGATTCATTTCTTCTTTATCTAGGGTTTGTTCTTGGAGTATATCCTCTTCTTTTGACATTTCTTGTTCTTTTTCTTCCTCCTCTTCACAATATATGTAGAATAATTTATTCTCAACACACTTATTGACCTTTAGTGTATTTTCTATCACAACTGTAAGAAAGCCATTTTACTCTTTTTTCTTCCAATTGTTGTGGTGTCAACCTTGTAGGTTGTGGAAGTTTAGGGGCAACAACACTTCCATATTTACAACCGTGAGTGGTATGCTTCCTGGTTGCCATAATTTTTCTTCCATTTTTCTCGCTAACCTGAATTCCTTCTCCAATGAATCAAGTTCCCAAAGGTGAGCCTCATTTTGGATATGATCCTTTAAAGTCCTTATGAACACATCAATCCTATGCTCATATGGAATATCTTTTACCCTTATGTTCAACTTTTGGAAGTCCTCAATGTGCTCCATCATTGAACCCTTTTGTTTGAGATTTCTTAATTGGCTAAAAAAAGTGTTGCTTTTTGTCCTCATAATGTGCTATCATTGTTCCGTAAAAATTGCCTAAGTGATAATTTTTTTACTAGAGAAAAGCCATTGATACCATACAAACTGATTTGGTTCCAAATATAAAGTTGCAATACGTATCTTTTGTGTGTTTTCCACATTATGGAAATCGAAAAATTACTCCATCTGTAGTATCCATGTTCCGATATCCTTGCCATCAAACTTCCTCATATGAATTTTTGGAGCATGGTGGGTCTTCAATCTAGCATTAGAGTCTATGAAATCATTAATAACATTTATTTTGTTCTTATCATGAGTTTCCTTTACTACCCTTTCACCATTAGTGACCATTTCTTGTAGCAACTTATTCAAATTTATCTTCAATTCTTCCATCTTATCGTCCATGCCATTCATCTTAGTGTACATGCCATTCATCTTAACTTCCATGCCATCCATCCTAGCTTCCACACCATCCATATTAGCTTCCATACAATCCATATTGAATTGCATTCCATTCATATTAGCTTCCACACCATTCATCTCGACTTCATTTACCTTTAGTGAGAGTGAAATTTGTTGTACTTGGTCTTGTAATTTTGATATATCATGTTGCATTTCTTCCTCTTCTTCACGAGTCATGCTAAGGCTTTCAGGTTTCTTACTAGGTGTTTCCATTTTATTTCTTCATGGAATTAATTAATGCTAATAATTCTTCACTATTCCCTTTGAATTCCTTTAAACTATTTTTTCAAACCAATCCTATGCAAAATTTAAAAAAATCTACAAACCTTCTTTTTCACTTTGTAAGAGCTCAATATTGAATCTCTTGTATCTTTGTAACTATGGATCTCGAATATCTGAAATCTCTTCCTGCAGTAGCCCTTTGAGTTCTATTTCTAACCCCACAATTCTAATCTAGATTGGATTCTCCAAGGAAGAGTTATGCCAAATCTCCCACGATGTGTTGATTATAGTCTAGTTTAGTAGAGCAAACTTGTACGACGTGCCACGTGTCATAGTTTCGACCTTAGTACCTAAAACTGATAAAAAAAAGAGTTACAGGCCATGATATTTCTTTAACTTCTGATGAAATTTCAATCTGATGCTCAAAACAAAAATTATCCCGATTTTCCCCAAGTCACCTGTTTGGAATGTAATTCGGGAGTCTACAACAACCCTAACTTCCTCAGATCATATCTCTAAAAATATAGTGCTAAAAGCTCTAAAATTGGGACCCAATGTTCAGAACTATTTCATCTCAAATGGGTTTGTGTTTTAACTTCTGAAACATTGCAAAAATAATGTTATAGTGAAAATTTGATGATGACCTATTTGGAGTAACAAAACCCTAGAATCCAAAGCTCTAATACCAAATCTTAGGAAACCAGCTCAAAGAAAGATAGAAAAGATAGATCAACACCTTAGAATTTGGCCTCTTCGAGAGGTAAACCTTCTTTACATTACACAAATAAACAATTCTTTGATGATACAAATGACTAAACCTCCCTTCTATTTATAAGAGTCTGAGGGGTCACAATATAATTAGGTGACGTAACAGTAATAACATAAGGGCACAAAAATAACAATAGTGGGTTTCTATGGGGCATACTAATAACAATATGGGGACAATAGGGGCACAATAATAACAATAAGGGATATAATGATAATAGGAATGGGGGAATCACTAGTATTATAGGGGCATAACATAATCTATGATACACAACTTGGAGGACACATGGAAAATATTGGTGTACTCCCACACAATCTAGTCTCTCTCTTGTTGTAGGGTTGTCCATACCATGTACTAGTCAACTTATTTCTCTATATGGTATAATTCTTCCTTAGGGGCATCAAATAATATTCCCTAGTGAGTCTTGCCTTGAATATTGCAAACTCATATACAATTTTCTATCCTATAAATCTTCCAATTAATCTTTGACATATGGAAGGGTTTTTAGGAGAGAAAAGGTAATCTCTTCATTGTCAAAATTCTTTTGGATAGAGTAATAGAATTCTAAAAAAGTTAACCATTGTTTAAAGAATATGCATCTATTTAACCTTGAAGGGTTTCACATCACTAAAATTGGTTTTAGTTGAAGGTTCCTTAACCATTGTTGGAAGTTGTTGAAGGATCTGGGTAAAATTTTCCATCATCTCGTTCCTCTATCACATCAATGCTTCCTCGAGAATTAACTTGATAGGTTCTCCCACTCCATCATTTCTATTTTCTTACTCCATGGGAGGTCACTTTGGTTTGTGAGATTGACTTATCCCAAGTGAAACTAGTTTGAGACCCAACTCTCTATATACCCTAACCTCATCACGGACATGCACTGTGAAACAACAAGTATAGTTATCTAATACCATTGATTTGGGTTGTACATGGAATGAAATTAAAGGAAGGAAAGGAAATGAAATGCACACAAATAAAAATATAATAGAAGTCATAGTGATACGGTAAAAATAAAACTTCTATTAACAGATGAAATAACATAATATTATAGAACACAAGCTAGCTAGAATGGGGGTAGCCATATTTGATTAGAGAGAGATGGAAACTACATGGATTCAAAAAAATATCACAAGAGGATGAGAGAATTCTATATTAACATATGAAATAACTCTATAGGTCCAAAACCATAACCATAGAATATGGAGTGCCAAAAGGATTATGGGCCCCAAGGTGGTTAGTTGGTACACTAACTTTTCCAAGGAAGAACGTTTGTGTGCAATACATTTTGATGTGCATAGTAGCTCATTAGAAACAATTATCTAATGACCACAAATTTTGGCAAACTACAAGGATTTCATGGAAACACCTGGCCCCATTGAATTGGAAAAAAACATGATTTAGGGTCTTGAATAGCCCCAAAAATTTTGGACCTAAAAAGTCATAGACAACTACTAAGAGGATAAAGAAACATTGAGATAGCGGAAGAGGTGGGTGGTCAGTGATATCTAGTTGGATCATGTACATCTAATATTATTTTTCTCACTTAATGAAGGTAATTGATGAAAATATCCTAGTCCAAACTATTTTACAAGATATTAATGAAGAAGAAAAAATCATATAGAAATCAAAACAATGATTTAAACAAGGATTAAGAGAATGTGAAATCAAGAAATTATTGAGTACCTCATCAAAAGGAAGAATATATTAGTGAAATGGGTGTATAAATATGAGTTATTGATGTGAAAAATCTCATAGTTAGTCAAGTGTTGAGGACAACGCTTTTGTCAATGGGAGGGTATATTAAACCATAAAATAAATCCCCACATTAAGCTTAAAATCTAATATTATGCTTGTAAGGAAATTTAAATGCTTAAGTTGCTACACATTAAATTATCAACTCACACTCATAAGATGATGAGATTCGAGTAGACTATATTTATAAGTATACTTGATTCTTTTTCAATCAATAAATACTACAACATCTATTACAAACATATTTCTACTGGACATGGATTCACCATGTATGTGCCACATAAATATAAAATTAAATATCAATTTTAAAATATTATTCCATTCATCAACATCATAGGGATGTCCAACATGTTCAATAGTTTCTACAACTAAAAAAATATACGTATCAAAACACACTTTGCTGGAAATAGAAAGAAAACCAACTTACTTGAGTGTTACTAATTTGATTCATAGGGTTTCTTGCATATCTCGGTGGATATTACTCACACCCTCACAAGACCCTGACACCATACAACTTATATTAATCAACTCACATAAAGGTAAATGTAGAACTTCAGAAAATGAACTAAATCAAAGGCGCTACAACTAAAAAAAAAGATATTTTACCATAAATATATAGAACTTGAAGTTTGTCCTAGGTTAGGGGGCCTTTCCTGAATGGGAGAGCTATAGGAAAGGAAAAGTTTTACATCAAATTAGAACCAACAATAACACTCTTTATATTAAGTCATCAAAATTATAGAGTACATAATGGTCTTATAGAAGAGGCTGCATCAAAAATTAGATTCCTTATGGCGGCTAACCTATTAAGATGTTAATAATGATATATGTAAGATTAAATATTTCCTAGCTTAGGTTGAGAGCCCTAAAATAAATATTAAGGTCCCATCCTAATCGTTACAACAATACAAAAAACTTATACAAAATGAACATAAGGGTTACAATTGTCCAACCAACATTATACATTTTAGAAATTATATTCCACAATGAGGAGATATTATATTGTACAAAAAAAAATACATCGTGAGTGGCACTGATATCCTTAGTTGAGCTAATCATATGTGTGAATATAAAGGTTATACTTTCACAGTCTATTCATTATGGCTTCTAGTAACATCTTTTGGTAACCACTTCCAATAACTCAACATGATGTGTATGCCCAATGCATTCTGGTAACCAAAAATTGTTGGTATTGTAACTCATACAAAAATTCCACAATACCCAAAGTGATTAAGTAAATAAAACATACAACATAAATACCAAATTGATGAGAAAATGTGTGAAATGAGGTGTCCAAAACACACCTTACAACAAAATTCTTATGGAAGTGTTTTAGTGGTTGCAACACCCTCCAAAATTTTGACTTGCTCTTAAATTTTGGAGCCTTCCTTGGCCTTTCCATTTATTGTTGCAAACACTTGAGCTCATTTCATGAGATTGCTTGTTTGATCAACTGTCATATTTTGGCATGTTTGATTGTTTTACCATGCTTGGAGTCCTTTTATGGTGATCTCAAAGGTTGGTATTTATGTATTCAAGTTTTTCTAACTATGTAAACATATGTTGCACTCATGCACAAAGTTGTAAGCATTGTCGCACAAGTTTCATCACGGTCGTCCTAAATCCATCTCAAGTGTCACGCTTGTCACTTTTTTTTAGGCCAGTCTCATAGAGGGTAATGCTTTGTCTTGTTGTTTTGGTGGTCTATGTTGTCATGTCACTAAATTATGCTAAGTGTATGATCACAGTTTCAAGTTCCTCACAAGTTCACCTTCCTCCTGCACTTAGCCATTTATTTGAAAATCCCCTCGACTAGGAAACTCACTTTTAGTTATGCAACCTTGCAACCTGAAACTATGCAGTGCATAGGAATTGTCCCCCAGGGAAGTTTCACTATGCAATTCCAAAGTTGAGTAGGCTCCCTTCATCCCCAAAATTATGGAGTCCTCAAGCTTCCCCCCTTGCCTGCTGGAACCCCACAGTGCACAAGGAACCAATCCTGCCTTGCCTCCCAAAACTGCACAGAAGTGTCCCCTAGTGTCCTCCTTCTACTGAGATTCATTGATCTCAAGAATTGTGCAGATCTATCCTTAAGGCCCCTATGCTGCCTAGTACCGCCTTACCTCTAAAATCTATGTAAACCTACCTCACATGGTCCAATCCTGCATCAACCACTAGATGTATCAACTGTGTAATTGCATCCCATTGCCCCTACAGAATCTTCCCCTTTAGTAAGAACTATGCTTAGAATTTCCTTAGTCAAGCCTAAGCTATGCTTTGCACAGTGTCAATGAACAACCTCACTCCCTGTCACTTGGAACTATACAATGTGTAGTTACTAGACCCTCTTTCCTATCTTGTCACTTGTCCCAGGCCCAATCCATGGATAAAAATGCATCATCTTAGACTAGGTATTTTTTCGATTGATGTGATCCTATCATGAGTGAATTGTAGGAATCGGTACTCTGTTAGATCATGGTGAGATGGTGAAGAAGGAGAAGAAGGATGGAACATGCTAGAAGACTCACTCACAGCTGGACCAATAAATAATCTTATCAATAAAAAGTAAAGGGAACACATGCATGTAATCACCTATCAAGACCAAAGATCATTGAAGACCCTCATCATTAAGATATGTAGAGGAGAGGAGAAAGCACATCCAAGGATATCACTCAGTAGCAACAATGACCTGACATTTCCACATCAACAAATTATTCCACATTATCGTCATGTCAAGTCATGTCATGAGTTGTCAAAGGCCACATCACTATTATGAGCCATGTCTATTGTAGAACAAATGTGATGTAAAGTGGAATTACAATGAATAGACATGAATATGAAGAGTCATGTCAGTTGAAAATTCAAAGGAGATTGAGCAATCATGAGGGTAGTCAAAGAGTCACAAGGGTCAATCATCACCCCTTGGTTATATATACCCCCTCACTCTATGAGAAAAGGAATTTTTACCTTGGCTCCTCCTAATAAGCATAGAGAGTTTTAGTTAGTTCTTTAAGGAGTAAGGAGTGGGTCCAATGCCCCACTACGGGGGCTAGTGATCTATGATGTAAATATGTGCCTTGGAACTTTTTCTTAATACAGAAGCCTTTTTAGGCCAACGATATTCCATGCATGAATTATGGATGTTTGTAATACTATTTTGTGAGAATTTATATTTCATGTTTGTTTCACATGTACTAAAGTAGTTGAACTGTTTAGGTTTTTTTAGTGCTTATATTGTTGAGAATGTGTTGTAATGGTTGTAAATGTTGTCTCATCCTTGTGGAATATTCGCAAGATACTAGAAAAAAATCTCTTCCCATCTGTTATAATGATTGCCACATCCATTGTGGGCTATTCCGCTAGATGGTAGACATAACATTCCTTGCACTTTGGTTTTAAGGACTACCATATCCGTTGTGGACTACTCTGTTGGATGTTGGACAAGTCTTCCTAGTTCATGTCTATCTCTTCTTGGGTGGTATGATTCTCACTTAGAGGCTCACTTTTCCACCCCCCTTTTCTAGTAAGAGAACCTAGACACAATTACATTGCACACTCACCAGGTACACTCACCTTTTTTTCCGAAGGTACCATTGCAACACTCTCATGTACTGACATGTAGAGTTGAGGAAACTCTCTATGTATTTAGAAACCGATCCATCATACTAATGGGATGCCTAAACCAAACAGTGTGCAATCTAATTTGAACCTCATATCTAGGAGGTCCTGTGAATGTTGGAAGATCCAACACTGTCAACATTTTTGGCACTAGAAGGAGGGTCACCAGTATTTTATGGTTGATTGTCCCACTGACCCCAGTCATCCATCTTCTGATCAAGAAAGTAATGTTCACTCCCTCTCCCCTACTCTCAACTCTGAAGTTGGTAATTCCTCACTTTGTAGGCCTAAACGCAAAATACTGTACGATCAAGTATGTACTCTTTGTCCCATCACCTGTCAATTTGAAAAACTATTGGACTAATTCTGAGAGTGCTCACTCTTCCATATTCTAAAAATAAGAACAAGACTAACCCCACAAGGGTAGTAGTTATATTTGTTGAAGAAGCAATCCTTGCCACTCTTGAAGAGTTGGCAGAAGTTATGGAGAAGGAAGAATAACCTCCGCTCTTTCAAGGAGAAGAAGAAGGCCACCACATTCTCTTGGGTTCAAGTTCTGTTAGAGGCGAAGGTGAAGGAAATGAAGGAGCATTAGAAGAATACAAGGAATCGACAAATTTAGAAGAAGAGCCTTTCGATTCAAAAGTGGAAGAGCAAGACAACGAAGAAGACAACATGGTAGACCAAATTTTGCATTGGATGACTCAGAACCAATTGGCACTTCTGGACATCCTACATAAGATGCCAAGGCATGTGGAGAAACTCTGAACAAAATACGACCTTGAAAAGATAGTGAATGTAGAAGATCACTTAAAAAATTTCTACCTACATTTACAAACACTCAAGGTACATTATAATGATGTTGTAAGTAGACTATTTCCATGTACCTTGGATGGTAGAGTAGCTTTATGCTACCACAACCTTCCTCCAAATTCCATCCTGAATTGGAGGGAATTCAAAATGATCTTTCTTGAGAAACATGCCAAAAATAAAACCCCCACCGTGTTACTGAAGAAGTTGTGTAGTCTCAAGATGGGGCAAAAAGAAAAGTTCAAATATTTCAATAAGAAGTTTAACCATATTTTGAACAAGTTCTCAGATGATGCAAAACCTCATGACTCCATATCTACTACAACACTTCTGCCTTTCCAATCAATATTTTGCAGTTCTTCATGTGAGTTGTAAAACCAAATTTAACAGAAAACTATGAAGAGGATATTTTTGGAGATAAGGATCTATGTTCTATTGGAGCTATTGTAGACTATTAACCCACTAAGGACTCCAAAGATGGGTAAGAGGTCTTAGACCTCTGTGAGAAAGGGCAAGGAAAAGGAAACAAATGATATTGAGAGCCTCACTCGTCTCGTCAAGTCCTTGACCATTGAAATGGCTAAACTTAAATATAGGAAAAGTGAGAGCACCGTGAACAGCAGCCCCCACAGGTACCCGCAAATGAAGAATGTAGCTTCTAGCACCAATAACAAACAGATGACAAAATGTGCGTAGAGCTCCAACATGGTTCTGAACATTGCGAAAATAGACACAAATTCATATTGCATGTTCCCCCATCATTAGGGGAATTTTGAGGTCTAAAATAGGCCTCCTAAGGAAATTATAAAATATAGTGGAAAGAATAAAATAAGATTATATTACACCATCAAATTTTAGAGGGAAAAAGGAAAAACCTATTTTTTCAACTTGTATTTTCAGCTTATCTCCCTATGGGTTTACTAAAAGTTTGAGCAAAAACACTCATTGGATGAAACATTTGATTCATCATTCAAGGAGTATCTATGATGCATAATTTTTATGGACTCTACTACACAAAAAAGGAGAAATACATGAAAAACGTGAATGCAATCACATTTTTTCATGTATTTCTCATTTTCGCGTAGCAGGGTCCATCGAAAGTATGCAACATGGGTACTCCTTTGATCAGGAATTAAATTTTGTATCCAAATAGCGCTCCTGCATGAAATTTGAGTAAAACCATAGGGAGATAAGTTAAAATACAAGTTGAAAAAGTAGTTTTATTATTTTGTCTTTTTTTAATATTTTCATTTTCTTACTCCAAAAATGGTGAATCATCCCCCATGGTTGACATCATCATTTTGAATCCTATTGGTTCTCATAAATTTTATTTATGTTCTACATTTTCCTTAGGAGGCCCATTTTAGACCTCAAAATTCCCTTAATGGACAATCATTAAGAGAAAACATGCCCAGAATGGAACCATCGAATGAGTAGCCTTGCTACACAGTTGTGTGATAAGGTGTTATGCTCTTGACCTGCGAGAAGATAACATAACACAAAATATGCAAAGAAATATAATTAGAGCACAAGACAATAAGAAATAATAACAAGTATTTTATTATTCAGAAAGCAGTGTTCACTTGCCTCTTCGAGGGGGCAACCTCTAATAGAGGAGGGCTCAATTACAAAATAAGACATGATGCTCCTCGAGGGGAGTCTCTATCCTTTATATAGGATTCATACATGCAATACCATGGGGCAATACCATGGTTCTTATTAATACCATCTATCTAATATCATGGCCCATTTGTAGCTAACTGTGGTCACTTCATTAAATGTGGTTCAACCACTTACAATTATTAATATGGGCTTTATTGACTCTTTACTTAACTATAACTATGACTTGATCCTATTACATAAGTAAGGGGGTTAGGGTTGGACCCTAACATGCCCTCCCCCATAAGAATAGCCCTGTCCTCAAGGCTGAAGCTGCGGAAACTGTTGAAGGATAGTGGCCGGTTCCAAGGTCGCATCTTCCGAAGAGGTGTCTTTCCGCTTGACGAGGACTTCCTTGATCATGTAGCCGCACAGGTGCCATTCTCATGTGTCAAGAACCTGTTCGGGTTGGAGCTAGATTGACCCTTCTTCATCCAACTCAGGTAGACTGGTATGAATTTAGCAATGGTTCCCAATCACTTTGTTGAGGCATGAGACATGGAAGACTAGATGGATTTTTGTAGTGGGTGGAAAAGCTAGCTTGTAGGTGACTTCTCCAATGCGCTAAAGTACTTGATACGGTCCGTAAAATTTTGGAGATAATTTCTGACAGCCCTTGTCTTTGAGTGATGTTTGCTTATATGGTTGCAACCTCAAAAATACCTAATCTCATTCTTGAAATTGGCATTCTGAGTGATGTTTATCTGCTTGTTGCTTCATGTGGTTTTGGGCTTGATGCAAATTCTCTCTAAGGTGGGCCACCATGGTTGTGTGGTTCTGTAGGAGCTAATCCATTGCTTGTACCTTCGAGCATCCCTTGATGTAACAAGCAGGGGAAGGAGGGAGTTGACCATAAACTTCTTCATATGGAGTCATTTTGGTAGTGGCATGATATTTGGTGTTATACCACCATTTGGCTAGAGGTAACCACTGTACCCATAGATGTTGCTTTTCTGATGTGAAACACCTAAGGTAGGTCTCCAAATTTTTTTTTATTGCTTCAATTTGACCATCATTTTATGGATGATATGAAGTAATAAGTTGTAGTTGGGTACCTTGTAGCCTGAATAGTTCCTGCCAAAAGTTACTGTTGAAGAACGGGTCACGATCAGATACAATGGAAGTGGGCATTCCATGCAATTTGAAGATTTGATCCATGAAAGATTGAGCGACCAAAGTCAATGGAAAAGGGTGGGTAGGGCGCAAAATTGAGCATATTTAGAAAGTCTGTCCACAGCCACCATGATGATTGACTTGTTTCCTAACTTTGGAAGACCCATAATGAAATCCATAAAAACCTCCGTCCAGATTGTGGCCAAGATGGGCAATGGATGTAATGTGCCTGGGGATTTGACTCTTTCTCCTTTGTGGCACTGATAGATGTCGCATTCAGTTACACAAGTAATAATTTCCTTTTTCATGCCTATCCAAAAAAATTATCTTTGAGTGCAAGCATAAGTCTTCTGATAACTTGAATGTTATATAGTGGGAGATGAGTGCAACTCCGCCAAAATGCGGCTTTTGAGGGTGGATGTTTGTGATATTATAACTCTGTCCTTTTAGTGAAGAATCTCAGCATGCCACGAGTAGCCCGCTATGGAATTTGAATCCGCCTGCAATTTATTAATGAGTTGGGAGAGCTAGGGATGTGAAAACTATTCCTTGCGAGCCTCTTCAATCCATTCTGGAATGGGAAGGGAGATTGCGAGCAGGGTACTTTCCTCCTCAAATTAGCGTGATAATGAATTTGCTACAATATTTTCGCGCCCTTTCTTGTAAATGATCTCATAATCATATCCCAGCATTTTGGCGAGCCATGTATTCTATTGTTGCGAGGATATGCATTGCTCCAAAACTATTTAAGGCTTTGATGTTCTATGCAGATTTGGAAACACCGCCCCAATAAGTATGGTTGCCAAGTATCTACTGCATGTAAGATTGCCATCATCTCCTTCTCAAAGGTAGATTGTCCCTGATTTTTTGCACTTAGTTGTTGGCTCGTGAAGGCCAAGGGTCAACCTTCCTACATTAAGACCACCCCAATACCCGTACCTAATGAATCACATTCAATCAAAAAAGATTTGGTGAAGTTGGGTAGTGCTAATACGAGAGTG
Source organism: Pinus taeda (assembly GCA_000404065.3). NCBI lineage: Eukaryota > Viridiplantae > Streptophyta > Pinopsida > Pinales > Pinaceae > Pinus > Pinus taeda. The sequence goes on from APFE030203840.1 coordinate 30,286, forward strand.
GAACACATGGCATGTTTGAGAGCTATAAAGGCCTGTTGTGCATCATCATTCTAGAGAAATGAATTTTTCTTGAGGAGTTGAGTGAGGGGTCTAGCAATGCAACCATAATTGCAGAAAAATTTGCAATAGTAGCCTATGAGACCTAAAAATCCTCTCAAGCTATTCAAGGTCTTTGGTTGAGGCCAATCCTGCATTGCTTGGATCTTTTTGGAGTCCACCTTGACACCTTCACACCCCACAATGTGGCCCAAATACTCAACTTCTTCCATGCCAAAAGAGCACTTGGACATCTTGACAAATAGTTTATTCTTCCAGAGCAATTACAAGAGTAGATCTACATGTTGAAGATGTGTGGCAGAGGTGTGACTGTAGATGAGGATGTCATCAAAGAAAACAAGGACAAATTTTCTGAGATATGGTTTGAGTAGGTGGTTCATAAGGCTCTGAAAAGTGGATGGGGCATTACAAAGACCAAATGGCATGACCAGGAACTCATAATGGCCTTCATGTGTTTGGAAAGTAGTCTTTGGAATGTTTACTTCTTTCAAGATAATTTGGTGATAGCCTGAGCAAAGGTCGAGCCTAGTAAAGAATTGAGCCTCATTTAGTTCATCCAACAAATCATTGAAAACCGAGATGGTAAATTTATCTTTGACTATCAACTTGTTGAGGGCCTTGAAGTCTGGACACATATGCCATTACCCATCTTTCTTGAGCACCATGACCACCGGCGATGAATAAGGACTAATGTTGGGACGAATGATGCCTGCTTCCAGGAGTTCCTTAATGATTTTGCAATTTCATTCTTTTGGGCGAACGAATATCTATATTGGTGCACATTTGGTGGCTGGGCCCCTAGGACCAAGGTAATGCTATGACCATGTTCCCCTCTCGACGATGGAAGCTCATGAGGCTTGTCAAAGACTAGAAAATGGTTGTTTAAGATCTGTTGCATCTCAGCATGAATATGAAGAGAATTGGGTTTGAAGGCCTGGATGGCATTAGATTGGGATATAACTCCATGGTGGCCCTTTTTTAACAATTTTTCCATCCTATGTGAGCTGATGATAGAGGGATCACCTGCCTGGAGTCCGTGGAGGGTATGTGTGTGGTTGTTCTTCTTAAAGCTCATATATAACTCCTAAAAATCCATTATGATTGGGCCAAGTGTAAGAAGCCATTCAACGCCTAGGACAATGTCGTACCCTCCCATGTGTATGGAAAACATGTGGGTCTTTAACTAATAATCCCCCATTTGAAGTTTTCCATTTTCATAGTGGCCTTCACATTTCATTGTCCCCCGATCACCAATTTGGACCTAGAAGTTAGAAACTACTCCAACAAAACAATGCACTACTTTTGAAACTCTTTGATGGATAAAGTTATGTGTACTACCACTATCAATCAAGACTACCACTGGGAAATGCTTAATAAAACCTCTGATTTTGAGAGTTTGTGGAGAATCAATCCCTACCAAAGCATGCAGTGAGATAACTGGTTCTTTAGGTACATTGTCCTTCTGGTTGTCCTCTTCTTCCTCCTCTGGTTTCTCAAGTGGTGGGGCTTCCTTCGATGAACTCTAATCAGTGGCATCAATTTGAAAGAATTTGGGCTCCTTGCATTTATGCCCGAGGGAGTATTTCTCATCACAGTAGTAACACAATACTTGCTTTCTTCTTTCTACCATTTCCTTTGGTGACACCTTTTGAACCTTGAGTGTTTGGGTAGTGCTTTGAGCCTAGGTGGGGTGACTCTTGGCTATGAAATTTTGGTGATTGGACTAGACCGCTAACACACGTTCTACTTCACGAGATATCCTACAAGCATGCAACCATGAGATAGGGTGTTATAGTTGGACGTGGGCTTGTATGGATTTCTTGAGACCATTGTCAAAACATTCCAAGTAGAACTCATCTTGTAGACCTCCTGTGCGGAAAGCTAAGGCTTCAAAGGCTGTAATATATTCATTCACTATTCTTGTTTGTCAGAGCTTAGTGAGACGACCCAAAAAGTTATATTCATGGTCAAAGAGATCCGTAAGAGCTTTTGTGAATGTTTAACAAGTCAAGGGCCTTCCATAGCAATGTTGATGCCAGTACCACCATTTCCATCTTTCATTGTCCAAGTACATTCTACCCACACTAAGCTAAGTCGCATCATCCCTGACATGATTCAATGTGAATATTTCTCTATTTTTTCTATCCATGTGGCCGGATGAAAACCATCAAATTTATACATGTTCAGCTTGGGTGGTCATGTCTATGTTGGGTCCCTATAATACTAGTGATTACCCCATTACTATTGTAGTTATACCCCTTATTAATATTGTTGTGCCCCTATTGCCCCCATATTGTTATTATGAGCCCCATAGATCCCTCTATTGTTTATTTGTGGTCTTTAATTATTGTTAGGTAGACTAGATATATTGTGACTCCTTAGACTCTATATATAGAAGTGGTGGTTTGTCATTTGAACCATCCAAGAATTGTTCATTTATGTAATGTAAAGGAGGTTTCCCCCTCGAAGAGGCTGAATTATAAGGCGTTGATCTATCTTTTCTATCTTTTCTTGAGCTGGTTTCATAACATTTGGTATTATAGCTTTGGATTCTAGGGTTTCGCTGCTCCAAACAGGTCATCGTGGCATTTTCGCTATAACTTTTTCTTCTGTGAGATTTCAGAAGTCACAAAAAAAACCCATTTGATAAGAAATCGCTATGAATCTTGGGTCCGATTTTCAGAGCTTTGTGCACTATCTTTGCGGAGATATGATCTGAGGAAATTGGTCTTTTTGCATACTCCTGAATTACATTCCAAACAGGTGACCTGGGGAAAATTGTCATAACTTTCTCTCTGGGGATCAGATTGAAATTTCGTAAGAAGGTAACGAAAGAGGATGGACTGTAGTTTCTTGTATGAATTTTTTAGATCCAGAGGTAGAAACAGTGACTCGTGGCATGTCGTACAAGTTCGCTCTACTAAACTAGTCTATAATCAAGTCACTGTGGGCAATTTCGCATAACTCTTCCTTGGAGAATCCAATTTGGGTCAGACTTGTGGCATTCGAAAGAGGACATAGAGGGCTACTACAGGTCACAAATTCAAAACTAGATGATTGGAAAGTACAGAGATACATCAGAGGCAATATCGAGCTCCTACAAAGTGAAAAAAGGTGTGTAGATTTTCTTAAATTTTTGCTTAAGCTTGGTTTGAAAATTTATTTTGAAGGAATTCAAAGGGAATAGTAGAGCATTATTATCGGTAACTGATGCCCCGAGGAAAGAAAATGCAAACACCTAGTAAGGAACCTGAAATATCTAGCATGACTCATGAAGAAGAGGAAGAAATGCAACATGATCTATCAAAATTACAAGACCAAGTGCAACAACTGTCCCTTACACAAAAAGGAACAAAATCTAAGATGGATGGTTTAAAGAAAGGTGTAGAAGCTAAGATGGACTTTTTAAAGAAAGGCGTAGAAGCTAAGATGATTAACGTGGAAGCTAATATGGATGATTTCAAGATAGATTTGAAGACATACATGGACAAATTGAAGATAAATATGAATAAGTTGCTACAAGAAATGGGCACTAAGGGTGAAAGGGTACTAAAGGAAACTCATGATGAGAATAAAAGAAATGTTAATCATGATTCCATAGAAGCTAATGTTGGATCGAAGACTCACCATATTCCCAAATCGATACGAGGAATTTTGATGGCAAGGATCCTGCCACATGGATATTACAGATGGAGCAATTCTTCGATCTCAATAATGTGCAAAACACACAAAAGGTACGTATGGAAACTTTATATTTGGAACCAAATCAGTTTGTATGGTATCAATGGCTTTGCTCTCGTAAACAATTTATCACTTGGGAAATTTTTACTGAAGATTGGTAGCACATTATGAGGATACAAAAAGCAACACTTTTTTTAGCCAATTGATAAGTCTCAAACAAAAGGGTTCAATAATGGAGCACATTGAGGAGTTCCAAAAATTGAACATAAGGGTAAAAGATATTCCAGAGGAGCATAGGATTGATGTGTTCATAGGGTCTTTAAAGGATAATATCCAACATGATGTTCGCCTTTGGGAACCTGATTCATTAGAGAAGGCATTCAGTTAGCAAGAAAAATGGAAAGCAAAATTATGGCAACCAGGAAGCATACCACTCACAACTATAAAGATGGAAGTTTTGTTGCCCCTAGTCTTCCACAACCTATAAGTTTGACACCACAACAATTGGAAGAAAAAAGAGTAAAAGGGCTTTGTTACAGTTGTGATAGCAAATACACTAAGGGTCATAAGTGTGCTGAGAAGAAATTATTCTACATAGATTGTGAAGAGGAAGAAGAAAAGGAGCAAGAAAGGTCAAAAGAAGAGGATATACTCCAGGAACAAAGCCTAGATGAAGAACAAATGAATCCGACCATATCTTGTAATGCATTGGTGGGAATTACCACTCTTCAAACCATCAAGATAGAAGGACAAATCAAGAAGAAAAAGGTAATAGTGTTGATTGATTGAGGAAGCACCCACAATTTTATTCATTGTAAGGTAGCAAAAGAATTGAATTGCTTCCTATATGCAACACCAGAGTGTCAAGTGATGATTGTAAATGGAGGAACAATAAATTGCTCGGGAAAGTGCCATAATATCAAGCTATCCATGGGAGAATATGTATTGACTAGCCCAATGCTTTCCATTCCAATGGGAGGTGTTGATGTTGTACTAGGAGTCCAATGGCTACAATCCCTGGGTACATAGCTTTTAATTTTCAATAACTTTTCATCAAATTTTCTACGGAAGGAAAGGAAGTTTAATTAAGGGGTATTACGAGGAAACCGAGAAAGATAATTAGCTCTAACGGTATGACAAAGCTTCTAAAAAAGGAACAAAGGGTGTAATTGCACAATTATGTTCGCTAGATGTTTCCACATGGGAATCATCTATTTCTCGAGATCTCCAAAAAGTCTTAGACAATCATTCCAAGGTATTTGAGACTCCCAAAGGTGGGAG
>APFE030203849.1:0-15799 GCA_000404065.3 Pinus taeda
TGGTGTGTTATCTATTAGGGAGCTAGAAAACATGCGACAGACAATTGCCATTTGATGCAGAAATTCGTACAGACACCACAACAACGCTTCTACAACTCCTGTCAATCAATGGGTCATGATGAGCGCAATTTCTATAGTTACGAATTAATGATGGATAAGTCACCTGCATATAGGGTGCAGGTATAAACCCAGCCTTCAAAGGAAGGTGCTGGGGGAGCGCAAGCTGAGTATCAGGGGCACGAATGAGGTCGAGCTGGAGGAGGACTTGGTAGAGGTCGGGGGCAAGTGATTTGTTACAACTGCGGGGGATGAGGATACTACGTGGGAGACTACCCAAATCCGATGTGTCTTTCATGCCAGTATTGTACTTATTTTGACCACACAACAGAGGATTTCCCTATATTATTATATAAGATACATGAAAAGGGGGCACAACCTTAGTAGTCGACTCAGAACCTGCAGATGCTGAGGGCTGAGCCTCACAAGGAAGATCCTAAGGTTAACATTCTTCTGCGGAGTGGAGTGAGGACTGGTGAAAAGATAAGGGAAAGCAGCCTAATGAAGGTGAGTCGGTCCACAAAGAACCATACAAAGAGATCAAGTTGGTTCTAGAATGCACACAAGAAAGGTTTATGGAAGCGAGAAAAAGCTTCGCTGAGGCCTCTACCTCAAAAAGTTAGGAGAAGTCGACTGAAGAAATGGACCTGTCCATGATTTCTACTTTCTTAGAAACTTGTATTAAGCTTCTACATGATAGCAAGCCTATGAAGGGACTGCAAGAGCTGATCAATAGGTGTGCTAGGAATGAAAAAGCTATTGATGGATCGTGCGTAGTCAGGAAGATTGGCAGGCACAAGGAAAGAATGGGGCGTGCGATGACGCTCACTACATAAATAGGAGAATGTGAGATGCATCAAGTTTTTCTAGATTTGGGGTCAGACGAAAATGTTTTTCCAAAGAATACATGGGAGAGAATGGGGAGACTAGCGCTACAATGTTCACTGATTCAGTTGAGAATGGAAAATCAGCAAAAACTCATCCCCATGGGAAGATTGCACGAAGTAACGGTTGATATTGAGGGCACGCACGCACTAGCTAATTTTGAAGTAATAGAGATTGTGGATGACAATAATCCCTACCCCGCACTCCTTGGGATCAATTGGGCCACTGACATGAATGGGGTAATCAATTTTAAGAAGTAAAAGATGATATTTGAGAAGAAATCGCTCTGCTTAGTGGTGCCCCTGGACCCTGCAGAAGGACCACGTTATAATAAACCAGTTCACGACTATGAAAGTGATGATGATTTTGACCAAATTTACAAGATAATGACGCGTGACCAGGATTGGGTGAATTCGACAGTAGATTGGCATATTGCATGAGACTGCAAAAGTTCCTACACATTAGATTCAGACAAAGAGTTGGAGCATTGGTAGAATCGACTGCAAGAAGTATCTATGTTGCACTGTAATATGATGACCAAGTCGTTGTGCTCTATATCGTCAGAGGTAAGAAATCTTCCCTACTATGATGGTTTAGCTAATGTCGATCACTTTTTGGATGCATTTGAAGGAGAAGTGCCAGAGAAGCATCGTTTCCAGGCCTTAGAATGGGGTCTGCATGTTATGCCTATGAAATAGTGGGGCATGCACTAGGAAAATTTTGATGATTGGCGTGTGTACAGAACAATGGTGAGAGTGTGGTTTGGTCACCCACAAGTGCGGCTAACAGAAAAATATGATGGGAGGAATGACACATGCCACCATTTGGCCAAATGGACTGAATTGCATGGAGTAGAGGCTCAGCCGGAGTGAGTACATATGTTTTGTCATACCTTGCATGTTATACCAATGAATTGGTACTTTGAGACAGAGCTCTACCATGGTACTGAAGAATGGGATGTTTTAGGCAAAGGGTTTTTTATGACGTTCAACTTTGAGAATGGGTTTGAATGTATTGATGAAGTGTTGCAGAAGGTCAAGGCAATGATCTTTATGATATCACCAGATCCTCTAGATTTGATTCAACCTGATTGGACTACCCAACTGAGCCACACGTTGGAGTGCTACAATGTGATGATGGAAGAAGAAGACGAAGACCCGAGGAAGATTAATATTCCAGAGACTGAAGGTCGCCACAAAGTTAAAGAATCACAACTAGAGAATCTATACATCACTGAGCTGCTCAAAACTAGACATATGAACATTGGCACATAAGCAGAGTCGAAGTTTGCAAAGATTGGGGACTACTAGGATGATACAAGAGTAGATAGGGTCACTGAATTGCTCCATGAATATTAGGATATATTCCCTACGAAGTTTTCATATCTGAAAGGGATAATAGGGGACTTGGGTGTCATGAACATCACTCTAAAACGGGACATGAATCCAATTAAGAAATGGCATTACCACCTCAACCCAAAATATAAAGAAAAGGTCCGCTTGGAGTTGGATAAAATGCTTGCAGCAGGCATCATTAAACCAATAGAAGATTCTGATTAGGTAAGTCCCATGGTAGTTCAAGACAAGAAATAGAAGGATGAGATATGGATATGTGTAGATCTCAGGAAGTTGAATGACACTTGTGTGCATGATTATTTCCCAGCTCTATTCACTGATGAGGTGTTGGATAATTTTGGTGGCCAGGAAGCATATTCGTTTACTGATGGGTTCTCAGGGCACCATCAGATCAAGATCACATCGGAGGATAGAATTAAGACAACCTTTGTGACTGAATGAGGATGCTTCCAGTATACAATGCCTTTTCGGCTGAAGAACGTGGCGATGATCCTCTCGCATGTAGTCATTGCAGTGTTCAAATATTTCATTCACAAATTTCTGGAGGTATACTTTGACGATTGAATAGTGTTTGGACTAGTAAAGAACCATGTAGCAAGCTTGCGCTTGATACTAGATACACGCCGAAGGTACTAGATCCCACTCAATCTAAAGAAATGTTTGTTCTGCATCCCTTTTGGGATTTTGCTGGGTCACGTAGTATGCAAACAAGGCTTGATGGTAGACCCTACGAAGATCATGGTTATAATCAATTTGGAGGCACCGAGAAGTGTGAAATAGTTGCACGCGATGTTGGGGCATACAGGGTACTATAGAAAGTTCATTAAAAGCTATGCCCAGATCACCACGCCAATGGAGAAAATGTTAAAAACGAATGTTACATTCTACTAGAATGAGGAATGTCAGAGGAGCTTGGATGTGCTAAAAGAGAAAATGGTCACCGGGTCGATCCTAGTCTTCCTAGATTGGAAGAAGGAATTTCATGTGCATGTGGATGTGTCATGTATTGCACTGGGAGCTGTACTGACACAGGCCAGTGAGGGAGAATTGGATCATCCTATAGCGTTCGAATGTAGGAAGCTATCTAAACCTGAGAAGAATTATTCAACGATAGAGCGCGAAGGTTTGGCTGTGGTATATGTGCTCCATAAGTTCAAGCACTACCTGCCAGGTAGACACTTTAAGATGTATACAGACTATTATGCATTGAAGAGCAAGCTTGTGTGGGGTGGGAAATATGTAGATGGTTGTTGCTATTCCCGGAATATGATTCTGAGGTTATTGTGAAACTAGGATGATTGAATGCTAGGCTGGATCATTTGTCACGCATTGAAACAAGAGAGGAACGTACTAATTTGGATGAAATCCTACCTGACACACAACTCTTTGTGGTGTGCGTCGTAGATAGTCACTTTGAATATATTATATAGTTCTTAATGACGAGAACGACTCCAGAAGGATATACTAGCCAACAAAAGAAGGACTTCGTGGTCTGCGTGACAAACTTTGTTGTCATTGCAGAGCACTTGTATAAAATGGGATCAGATGAAAAACTACGATGTTATGTGCCATAATTTGAATGAAACAACATCCTCATTGAGTCTCATGGTGGAGTTGTAGGAGGACATCATGCGGTAAAAGCAACAATGCATAAGATTCTACACACTGGGTTGTGGTGGCCAACACTGCATAAAGATTCAAAAGCATATTGTAGGGCATGCAATGTATGCCAAACGAATGGTAGACCATCACGAAGGGATGAGATGATGCTGAATCCACAGATATCATTACATCCCTTTGAGAAGTGGGTGATTGACTTTGTAGGACCAATTCAACCTCCAAGAAAGAAGACAGTTGCGCGGTACATCATCACTGTATCTGAGTATTTTAACCATATGGGCAAAGGTGCAGCCTGTGAAGGATTGTACAAGCACAACAGCAACAAATTTCATCTTTGAGTACATGCTAATGAGGTTTGGTTGTCCAAAATATTCATGAGCGATCACAATACACATTTTCTTAATGAGATGATCAACAAATTAACAGAGGAATTTCAGGATTACCATCAGAAGAGTATGCCATATCACCTATAGGCTAATGGAACGATAGAAGCATTTAATAATATATTGGAGAGCGCGCTGATAAAGGTTTTGAATTCAGAAAACAATCACTGGGATGTGCGCGTACCCATGGTGCTATGGGCTTACAGAACAACTTGTAAGAAGATGACTGGACAAATGCCTCCCAAGCTGGTTTGTGGAGTTGAAGTTGTGATTCCGATGGAATACATTGCCTAGTCTCCATACAGTGGCATTCACAAGAATGGTGGATCACGCAGCCCTAGAAGAACATCTCGCACAACTGACAGAACTAGAAGAAGATAGGTCTTTAGCCAGATTCCACGAGAAAGTTCAAAAGGAGCACAAAAAGGCATGGCATGATCGACACATCAAACTGCATACCTTCAAGGTAAATCGTTTAGTGTTATTATATGACAGTAAGTTTGATAAATTTCCAGGAAAATTTCAGATGCATTGGCTAAGCCCTATGTCATCAAGGACATTATCGATGGTGGAGCAGTTCAATTGGTGAAGTTGAATGGGGAGCCATTCCCAGGGAAGGTGAATGGTAGCCGATTGAAGCCATACACTAGGGATCTGACCAGATGACTATATGGTGGAAGCATAGTCTTAGCACTCTAGGTAGCTGAAATAAGGTGCAGGATTATAAACTACACTACCCGAGTTGTAGAGCTGCGCGATTGGGGTGCTGTGCGAAATGGAGGATTGTCACGATGTTAGTATAAGCATGAGGGGAGCTACACTATTGAAGGAGAGACCATGCAGAGTAGCCGGAAAGTGACCGTTATGGTCACTGCTCATGACTTGACAATGGAAAAATGGTTAAATGGAGCGAAGGGGTGGCAATTAAGTTGGAGTTTAAGAGCACGATCATTGAAAATATGCCGCCACTCTAGCATATATGCACAAATTTTGGGGGGAATTGTTGGATTCAAATTTGAAATTGCCTATAAATTATAGATGTCCGACCAACGTAAAACACTTGGCATTTTTAGAATTGAGGTTTTGAGCTATCAGGTGTGCATGAACCTTTACTATTTCAAGGCTTTGGTAGTTAGTTTAGTGTTAGAGAAATTACTGAAGGAAACTTAGGATGTTTTAACTAGCATTATGTCGGCACTCATGAAGACTGCAAGTGTTGGAGAAGCAATGGCAACTGACGGAGCTATCCTAGAGGTAAAGAGTGTAGAGGACCCTGCAGAAGTACCCAAATCACCGCACTTTCCTAGGCCGAGAACTATGCAGCCCAAAGAGGGTCCCAAGACAAAGAAGGATAAGTAGAAAGAAACACAGCTGGTGCGTGAGTCGCCAAGGAAACATCGGAAGAAAGAAAATCCTACTGCATAGGAGAAGGGCAAGATAGTAGACCTGGAACATAATGAGGACATAGAAGACGTCGGTGTGGGCATGGAAGATGTTGACATGCGGGTAGAAGACATTGACGTTGAGGGGGAAGACCCTATCTCCAAACTTCCAGCATATGTCCCTTTGCACCAAGGCAAGGTGAAGGTACCAAACGACATCGATGAGAACAAATTCACACTTTTCACACCGTTGTTGCCAGATAAAATCACATTTGAAGGACCACACTTGGCGCGCATCCCCCATTTCAATATGGAGGATTGGGATTTGGAAGATACAAAGCGCTTTCCCCACTTGGTGACTAATACATTCATTCACCACAACTTCTATAAATACTTTGGTGTGACCGTGATGGAGCTGAGATAGTGGATAAAAGGGGTGGACAAGGCAGGACTGTTGAACCTACTATGGGTGTCACATTACAACGGCGCACCCATAAATTTTATAGTGATCAAATAGCTATTGCCCTTGGTTCATGATTGTTGCTTGTGGTTAGGTGATCTGATACTGATCACTGACATGCTGATCCACACAATCATTTTTCTCCCACATTCAGGTTTGAATCCAGCCAAGGCATTTGGCAGAAAGATAGGTGAGCACAACCTTGTCGAAGGAATGAAGGGCAGGTTCAAGCTTACTAAGAATCCATGCAGCTACTCCATCTCCAGCATAACCGACCTCGAAGTTAAAGTAGCCACCTTGGCAGGGAAAATAATGACGAAGTGTCACGCATATGAAGTGCTGGCACCAGTTGTACGTTTAGCGGTGTAATACATGGAGGGCGTACAATTTAACTGGGTGCGCTACCTCTACAGCGAGTTCCTCACAAGCCGTAGATAAGAACAAGAGAAAATCAAGACCTTCCACTATGCATCATTGATGCTGTCGATTGTACCGGTTGTGTGGGACTTACCGGAGGACAGTGAGTTTCCTCCAATTGCAACAGAGCTGACATAAGCAGTGAAGTTTGCTTTGCTTTGGGCCATGAAGGACCCCCAAAAGTTCAAGGACAGTAAGATATTCTAGATTCTCATGGAATCAAGCATCCGTGCTGCAATCAATCGCAAGCTGCGGCTCTCACCGACTGTCTTTGAGAAGTTATCTGAATATGTGGAGTTTAAGGTGAACTTCCATTACATTTCCATCACAGCATGGAAGGAACCCTCACAAAACAGGTATCATCTTCCATACCTAGCGATGAATGATGCAATCACCATGGTTCTAGAGAGTTTGCTGGCAGAGTGGTACACGACCTCAGACTTATCAACTGGGTCTAGTAAGTCTGCCGTGAAGAAAAAGAAGGAAGAGGCGAGGTTAAATATGGAAAAATTGGATGAAAGATGGAGGAAGGAAGCCGAGGACAGAGTCAACATAGAGCACACTGCCAAAAAGCAGGCAGAAAGGGAGGAGGAAGAAGAGCACGACTCTAATAGGAGTCAGAAGTCACCTTCTCCGCAAATAGAGGAGGAGGAGCAGTGATCAAAATAGGGAGGAGTAGACCCAAAGAATACTCCATTCTAGGTTAGGCGCACAAGGGAGTAGGAGAAAGTACTACCGCAGAAGAATTCAAAGGCCAAAAAATAATCCCTTGACCCAATCACCTTAACAAAAGGTTATTTGAATGATATCGATGATATAGTGAGGGATGCGACCATGGAATTGCTGCAGCATTTTGAGAAACAACAAAAATAGACCTTGGTCACCATTCAAATGGGTCTGCATGAGTTGCAGATATAGGCTACTAAGGTGTAGACCAGTGTAGGGCGGGGCAGCGTGACGTCGAGCAGTTTGGCACTTGAAACCTCAGATGAAAAAAATATGGTCCGTTCAATGGATCCATGCATTGTTGCACTGCCAAATGGAGCATTGATCGCAAAAATAGAGGCTGACAGGGCCACTTTCAATTCTCTCAAGAAAGTTGGGTTAAACGTGGTAGTGCTTCCAAGTGAAGCCCTTCACACCCTGCAGGATGGTGTGATCGTGAAACTACAGGCTCGAGAACAATGTGCCTTGAATGTTATAAGTGAGCAGAAGGTTAATAATGCACAGATGTTTGTCGTAAAATAATAAGTGCACAACAACTATGGTAGCTGAGGCATGACAGATTGTTCCAGAGCTGAACATCCCAAAAGACACCCCAGTTGATGTAAGAATCTGGAAGCTTGCTGAAGGTGTGTGAGAGGCATGAACATATATGGATAAGGTTCAGTTTGAATTGAACCTTAACATCACAAAGCTTGTGTTGAGGGCCTAGCATTCGACTCCACCAGAAGTCATAGAGCAGCGCAAGACCACTGTCAAAGATGTTGCAGCTGTTGATACCGAAGTGAAGGATTGCACCACGCTCTTCAAATAGGTGCTCGAAGTAGTTACTAGTCTACAGAAAGATCTCAACCTACAAAGGCTACAAACTGAGGCATGGGAGCTACAACAAAGGTACAAAAAGTTCAAAGTGATGACGCGCACTGTCGCCATCATGCAGAGGTTCGCGAAGCTATAGGAAGTGAAGGCACTAAAGGAATAGGTGGATGCAACTCAGTGCAAGGAGGAAGTAATGAAGGATATATTGGGGCCTTAGCTAGAGGAATTCTATGTGCTCATAGCCTCCATTGAAGGAAAATTGGCCAGTCTACACACGACACAACAGAAAATACACGAAGGTAGTGCAAAACCAGTGACGGAGTAGCTCGTCGAACAGGCTAAGCAGGCGGCAACACAATGTACCACTGAGATTGAAGTAGTACAAGTGGATCTAAGAGGTCTTCATGACAAGATCTTTGCATCGGCTGAGTGACTCAGGGTGAGTCACCAGATTTGTGTTGGTGGCCTATTGGGAATTGGTCCCCTATGGTCAATTTTGGGGTTAAAAGCCCAAGTTTTGGGGCTAAAGTCGTAAGTTTTGTATAAAGAATGTAAATTATCCACATTTTGTGGTCATGCAACGTGCAGATGTAAACAGTCAAAAAGGGTTTCTACCCTTAGTTTATGTAGCTTGTGTCAGCTTAATGAGATCCACCCTTGGTCTGCGGACCATGGGAATGTATAAAAACGGAGTCTTAGAAGAGTCTAAGGCAGTTCAGGTCTAAGTAAGTTTTGGGAAATTAATTGATGTAATGGGTTTGCGAGGGCTAAGAGTGAATATTCTTAGCATAGGGGAGGCTCTACAGCTGAGTGCATAGAGGCTTCGGGTAAAATCCCGCAGCTGAGTGCGCAGACCCCTGTAACTGTGTGCACAGGGAAGCTAGAGTCTGTACTCAAGATTTGAACAATCAATAAAGAGAATCATTCTAGAGATATCTGCGTATGATATATTTTATTTATGTTATGAATTTATGCATTTATTTTATGTTGAATAATGGGTTTATTATTTAATCCTGTATTGATGCACGAATCATGTGTTTTACTTTGTCATATGAATGCAAGTGAGAATATCCATTTATGCGAAGATAATCATAATGCTTGTTGGAGTTAACCAATAATTAAGCTAGTCTGGGTAGAAACTGAAGTAAGAGTAATTACAAAAGCATGTAAGCATATGAAGTGCCTATATAGGGTCAGTGGAGGATGATCCTAGACCTTCGTGAAGCTTTCAAAACCAAATAAGAGAAGTGCATTGAGAAGCCCTAAAAGGCTTATCGGTCTACGGGGAGGAAGGGTGAGGGTATAAAATGACATCACAACTATCTCAGGATGAAAAAACTTGGTTCCTGCATCCCCCCATACTGCTTTGGGTGAGACTTTCATCTGCGCTCTGCGGATTGATGCCAAAAGGGCCAGTGGTGTAGGGACTTGCATGGCTAATTAACGTTGAACCTCTTTTTGGGCCATCAATCCAACAAGTCCCTATTGCTTGCATGATTTTTGGCCTTGAGGTGCTCATGTATAGTAAGCTTCCAATGATTAATTTGTATTCAGTCTAATTTACTGGCGGTGTTCCATATTCTTTGAACAATCTACAGCCTGTAATCATCTGCATGCTAACTAGTTTCCAATCTTCCATTCCAAATTTCTTGAGGGTTTCCTTGAGATATTTGGATTGGGATATAAACACTCCATGTGGAGATTGAGTAATTTGAAGATATAGAAAGAAGGACAGTTCTCCAATCATGGACATTTCAAACTTAGTTTGCACACATTTTTCAGATTGATGCCCCAACTGTTCCATATCGCTGCCAAATATTATATCATCCACGTACATCATTACTATAAATAGATTTTATATAAAGCTTACTGTGAACTCTAACTTTCTTAAAGCCTTGCTGCTAAAGATACCTATCCATCCTTTCATACCAAGCTCTGGGGGCCTATTTTAATCCATACAAGGCCTCCTTTAGTTTTCATATGAGCCCTTCATTAGTGGATAGTAGAAGTCCTTCTAGTTTCTCAATGTAAACTTCTTCTTCTAAATATCCATTGATAAATGCAAAATTTACATACATATGATATACCTTGATATTCTTATGGATGGAAAGAGAAATAAAATCCTTATAGCTTCCAGTCGAGCTACTAGTGAAAAAATTTCTTTAAAATATACCCCTTCTATTTGGACATACCCTTTGCAGATCCATCAAGCTTTGTTTGTGATCACTTGACCCTACTCATTCAGTTTGTTTGTGATCACTTGACCCTACTCATTATTTTCAATCAGGTCAAGTTCTTCATTAATAGATTTCACCCAAAACTTGTATTTACTTTCTTGACATAGGTTCTTGGGTTCTATCTGTGATAACAAAGACAATTTTTCATAACTTGTACTTCCCACTTGTTTCCTTCTGGTCTAGACACACTGTCTTTAATCTCCAAGAATCCAACTCTCAGGATGTTCCTTCTATACATAAATGGAGGGCACCTTTTTCCTTGAAGACATGTATGGTTCGTCACCATCACTATCTGAATCTATTTCCTTCAGATCGATAGACCTCAAATCTGAGATTTCTTCATCATTTGAGTTCATATTATTTTTAAAGGATTTAGGTTTTGCATCTACTTCATATACTATTATGTCGATGCAATCTTGAGTCTTCCTTGTTTTCTTGTTGTAACACTTATATCTTTTGCTTCAAATAGAGTATCTGAGCATTATTCCTTCATTAGGGTGTGAGTCAAACTTCTCCGGGTTATTTTCATTCATTTTAATGAAGCACTTTCTCCCAAACACCTTGAGATGTTTAACTGATGAAGGTATTCCCTTCCATAATTCATAGGGAGTTGTATCACTATTAGGCCTGAGTTGAGTTCTATTCGGCATATATACTGCTTCTTGGGTCGCTTCTCCTCAGAAGTTGTGAGGGTCCTACTTCATGTAGCATTACTCTGTCCATTTCCTGGATTGTTCGGTTCTTCCTCTCTACTACTCCACTTTTCTGAGGATTTCTAGCCGCTCAGTATTGCTTCCTAATGTCGTTCTCTTCACAGAATTCTTCAAATTATCTTGAGGTGTACTATCCCCCTCTATATGATCTTAATAATTTTATCTTTAAATCTTTCTGATTTTCTATTTGACCCTAAACCCTAAACCCTAAACTTCTTGAAATTCTTTAATGCTTCTTCTTTTTATTTTAAAAGAACAATCCCAGTAGCCTTGGTGAAATCATCAATGAGAAAGATGAAATACCTCTCTCCTTTTCAGGTATTTTCTCTAGTTGGGCCACAAATATCTATGTGAATGAGCTCCAATAGTTTGGATGAGGTGAACTCTTTCAATTTGAAATGAGTTCTAGGTTTCTTGCCAAACTGACATGACTTGCAGATTGTTTTATTAGGCTTTAACAGTCTTAGTAATCCTGTCACTGCTCCCATCTTGCTTATTTTTATCAAACTGTCAAAATTCACATGCCCAAGCCTATTGTGCCACAGTCATGCTTCACTCATTTTTATCCAATAGCAATTTACCGAGGAATCATCAAACACATCTAAATTATTGTGGGTTATGATTTCTTTTCCCACCATTTTTCCATTCTTTATGTTGCGGATCTCATAATATTTAGATTGGAAGGTCACATCACAACCATTACCACACATATCTATAACACTAAGTAGATTGTGCTTGAGACCTTCTACATACAACACATTTTGTGCTTCTGTTTTTCTATCAAGACATGCTACTCCTTTTCCCTTCATTCTTGATGGAGTGTTGTTTCCAAAAGTGATGTTGCTTCCTATATCCTTTTCCTTGAGTGACAAAAACTTTCTTTTGTCCCTAGTCATATGTTTGGAACAACCATTATCCGCATACCATTTATTTTCTTTATTATGAACTCATAAGGCAAGTCCACATTGCATGCTCTTTTTAGTCTTTGATTTCCAACTCTCTATACCCTTTTGAATAGATTTATGTCTAACACTTTGGGACTTATACAAGTATTCAAACCTTCTTCTGCACTCATTGGCTTTGGCCCCAAATTATTACATTTGAAGCATTCTACTTCACTTAGTAAGGGAGAGAAGACATTCTAATTTCTGAGAGAGAAGTTTTGAGACTTAGAAGTCTAATGCTTATTATATATGGGATTCTTATCTCTTTCTACTTTGATCCTTCTATAATCAATGTCTTTATGTTGAAAGATATGACACTTATAGAAGTTACCTTAAAACATATAGGAATGCCTATTGTTATAATCATTATGAGATGGTTCATTGAAATACCTTAGTCATCTAAGTGATTGATTCACTCTCCATTGACTATTTCCTCTTTTCACAATTGCTCTTTTGTCTTCATTAGATATTTCACGATGTTTCTTCTCAGGGCTCTGTGATTCTTAGAATATTGTATACCTGAAGTTTATCTTCCTAATAGAATATTCTTGTGTCTTAGAGTATCCCAAACTAGTTCTAGTTCTTGAGGGCCTTTGACTATTTAAGATCTGATCTAGTCTCCTTGTCCCTTCAACAAATTTTCATTTAGATCCTTCTCAGTCTTTGTTTTCTCAATATTTGTTGTCAGAGAGACAACCTATGCTTCACGACTCTAACAATTTTATTCCCATCATTGAATAAGGTCTCGAAGAACCTATTCTTTTCATTTGGCCTCCTCCAGGTCAATTTTCAAAGACAAAATATCATCTTTGCATGTCTGTGAGATCGTTTTTATTTTTAACTTGAGAAACTCTTGTTTCAATTTCTTGTTCTCCTCTTCTAGTCTCTCATGGTTTCCTTAGTTTTCTTTCAGTAGAAAGACTAGGATATCCTTTCTTTTGGATAGCTTCTTCTAGATTTTCTTTTTTATAGGAAAACTCTTGATTATCAGAGTTATACATACCTTCCTCCGCATGTTGTAATTGTTCCTTCAATTGCTTATTTTTCTTCCTTGATTTCTTTAACTCGTCGAGGGCGCTGATGAGTTCCCCTTCAAGGTGTACTACTCCTTCTTCTTCTTCCTCTTCAAAGTCCATACTACCTTTTTTTATGGAGTCTGTTTAAAAGCGATAAGAAGATACTTATCTGCCTCATTCTCCGACATGTCTTCATAGTTCGACTCTGGTGCTAAGCTATCCTATTTGGAGTAGAACCCCTTCATCTTATAGGGTTTTTTCTTCTGATTTATTTTCAATTTGTTTCCAAATTTCAGATCCTCTTCCATTTCAGTCGTTTCTTTATAAGGAAATTTGGAACAGAAATGTCCAGCTCTTCCACAATAAAAACACTTAAAGGGAAACTTGCCTTTATATTTTCCTTAGCCATGGCTCAGTTTTCTAACTAGTTGAGTTGAATCCTCATCAAATTCACAATTAGAGCAGTCTTGATGATATTTGTGCTCCTTTCCCTTTATGGATACTTTGAATGCCACTTCCTTTGGTTCATATTTTTCTATTCCTGCTTGCATCTCATAGGCTGTGAGAGTACCATGCAACTGATCCATCTTGAGATCCTTTAAGTTAGCCATTTCCTCAATATATGAGATCTTGGCATTAAATATCATGGGCAAAGATCTTAATATTTTATGGAAAATCATCTCTTCCTTGACTTCTTCACCAAGTCCTGTAATCATATTAGTCACTTTGTCAACTGTGAGGAGGTATTCTTCTATTCTATCATTCTCAGGTTTTCAAACCTCATTCTAAGAGTATAA
Source organism: Pinus taeda (assembly GCA_000404065.3). Lineage (NCBI taxonomy): Eukaryota > Viridiplantae > Streptophyta > Pinopsida > Pinales > Pinaceae > Pinus > Pinus taeda. Next base: position 13,809 of record APFE030203849.1, read on the forward strand.
AGTTTCTCTTGCTTGACTTTGTCATCTCCTTCAAACGCTAGTTAAGCTTTACCCATACTTGCTTAACAGATTTACAATGTATAACTTTTACAAGTTTTTATTAACAAGGCCAAAGGGAATGTCATTCTTGGATTTAGATTGTTCCCATTTAAGTTTTTGTAGGAATTTATAGGGTAAGTTCCTCAGACAGAACACCAAAAGGACACCGCTCACAAACAGATCACAGATCAATACACCAGTATTTTGACGTGGTTAAAACCCTCACAGAGGGAAACAGTCCACGGCCTGCGCCAACGTGGCTACTACAGGAAATTTATTAATAAAAGAATGAAAATTTACATAAGCTTCTCTCATGCACGGTTAACCTACAAATGACCCTCCATGCGCTTTAAATAGAATTCATGGACCAATCGGGTATCAAGCCACGGATCAAGTGTCGGTAATACCGAGGAGAGAATGAACCGTCGGATCACTACATATCGTGACCGTCGGATTGTAAGTTACAAAATGTACAACGGTTAAGAAACACACTTTACCTAACTATACTAGACCACGTTGAACTTAACTATTTCCTATGTGTCGGAATATCCTAACATCCCCCCTTAAGAACAACTTGGGATAGGATTGAAGGATTTACAAATATGACACAATAGGAGAGGAAGGAGGCACTAGAGCCTATCCCCCCTTAGTGACAACTTCCTGAACTCCAAGCATATATCGAAGTTTAGTGAACTTCACCTCTGTGAGAGCCTTTGTGAAGATGTCAGCAACCTGATCATCTGTTGAACAATATTGCACTTCAAGAACATGGTCATGAATGAGTTTTCTGATGAAGTGCATGTGTAGTTCAATGTGTTTGCTGCGCTGATGCTGGACTGGATCTTTGCATAGATGAATGGCACTTTGATTATCACACCAAAGTGTGGTTGGATGCTGCTACTCAAAGCCAAATTTTGATAGGATCTGACGAAGCCACAAGGCTTCCTTACTAGCTTCCACGGTACCACGATACTCTGCTTCTGCTGACGAAAGAGAAATGGCAGCCCGTTTCTTACAAGCCCATGTAATAGGTCCTGAACCAAGAGTGAAGACATAACCGACAGTAGACTTCCGATCATCAGGGTCACCAGCCCAATCAGAAGCAGTGAAACCAACTAATAGAGGAGCTGCTTTGGCACTGTAATGAATCCCAAACTGTACTGTACCTCGAACATAACGAAGTATTCGTTTAGCTACTTTCCAATGACTTTCACGGGGGTTTTGCATAAAACGAGCAACAAGGCCAACAACAAAGGAAAGGTCAGGACGAGTATGGGTTAAATACAAGAGTTTTCCTACAAGTTGACGGTATAAGGTAGCATCAACTTCAGGAGAGGTACAAGAGACTGAAAGTTTGACTCCAGACTGAAAGGGAGAAGGAGCTGGCTTACAATCTTCCATGTGAAAATGACGAAGAATATCACAAGCATACTTGGACTGGGAAAGGGAAATACCCTCCTTGGATTGCAAGACATGAAGACCGAGAAAATAGTGTAAGTGTCCTAAGTCTGTCATTTCAAATTTCTTTTTAAGGCTGGACTTCACATGGTTTATAAGGATGGATCACTACCAGTAAGAATAAGATCATCAACATAAAGAACAAGGATGATAAGAGAGTTGCCCACTTTCTTGGTGTAGACAGTATTGTCAGAATAACACCTAGAAAAGCCAGATTCTATAAGAAAGCTATCCATTTTGGCATACCAAGCCCGAGGAGCTTGCTTGAGACCATAAAGAGATTTCTTAAGTCGACATACAAGGCTGGAGTCTGTTTGGATGAAGCCAATGGGTTGTTCCATATAGATTTCTTCATGCAAGTCCCCATGCAAGAAGGCAGATTTAACATCCATCTGATGGACTTCTCATTTTAAAGAGGCAGCAAGGGAAAGAACAAGGCGGATAGAGTTCATTTTGGCAATAGGGGAGAAGGTTTCAGTGTAGTCAATGCCTTC